>APFE031182018.1:1686-42433 GCA_000404065.3 Pinus taeda
ATCAAGCATAGCACGAGCCATTTGTTGGACTGTTCTGTTCATTCTTTCCACAACTCCATTTTGCTGAGGAGTTCTAGCTGTAGAGAATTCTCTTCTTATCCCATGTTCTTCACAGAAATCGAAAAATTCATTTCAGGTAAACTCCCCACTTCTGTCGGATCTCAGGCACTTAATCTTGTGACCTGATTCATTTTCAACCAAGGCTTTGAAGGATTTGAATTTTTCAAATGCTTCATCTTTGTGCTTCATAAGTCCTAACCAGACAAACCTGGAGAAATCATCAATGAATAATATCAAGTATTCTTCTCCTCGAGGTGTTATTTTGCTGAATGGACCGCATGTATCTGTATGTACTAGCTCAAGAGGCATGGTAGCTGATCCTTCCTTCTCTGGAAAGTTAGTTTTGGTCTGTTTTCAAAACTGACATGATTTGCATATGGTGTTGTCAGGAATTTTGATATCTGGAAGATCACGAACTGCCTGATATTCGCATGCTTTCCTTATTTGTGAAAAGCTTAGACGCCCCAACCTCCGATGCCATAACCAATGCTCATCATCCTTGCTCAGATAGCATTGTTGTTGTTCTTCTTCAAATATGTACAGATTATTTGGAGTTCATTTGCCTTTGATCATTGTTTTACCTATATCAAGATCATGAACAAGACATCCATTTGATCTGAATATCACCTCGGTTCTTTGATCACACATATGGCTGACACTTAGAAGATTATGCTTCAATCCATCAACATACAAAACATTTCTAGCCTTGACCTTTTCTTTTAACTGAGCAATGCCTTTTCCTTTTATAGTTGCAGGAGTATCATTTCCAAAAGAAACGTTCTTTCCCTTTTCTAGAGTAGAATAAGACTCAAGTTTTTCTTTATCACCTGTCATATGCTTCGAACATCCACTGTCAATGTACCATAGATTTTCCTATCCCTCTGCATAAAAATGCTATCCCACATCTTTCTGTTTGTGGTTCCTTTATTCTCCATGTTTTGGTGCTTGAGACTTGTTCCTTTTTCTGCTGAAACCTGCTCTTGCATTCAGAATCTTCATGACCAAATTTATTGCAAATAGAACATTCAACTTCATTTTCAAGAGTCGAAAAGTTTTTATAGGTCCTTTTTGTAATCCCGGTCATACTTCTTTGTTTTTGAGCTTCTCTAGTCATGATTGTTTTATATGAAACACATTGAGCTGCTTTGTGACCAAAGTTATGACAAGAGAAACATTGTCCATTGAAGAAACTTCTGTGGTTATCAAATCTACTGGCGACATGATTGTAATTTCTATTGATATCCATTCTTGAAGCCAATTGAGAAGATTTTACCTGTGGCTAGTTGTAGCTTTTTTTCACCCTTAAGACGGATTGCCCCTGGTTCACCTGATAGTCTTTGTTTGCTCTTGATGTAATTCGTCCTTGCTTTACCTGGTGATCTCCATTGAGCTTTTGCTCATTCCTTCTTGCTGCATCAAGATAACTCTTTGAGGTGGATGCTTGAGAGGTTTCTCCATTATACCCCAGACCTATCTTGTTTAGTGGAGAACGTTGTACATTGATGATCTCATCCAGAGTTTCAGATCCTTTGACAAACTTAAGATTAATAGCCTTTGTTTTCTCAATTTCTTTTCTAAGGCCAACCAAATTTCACCTTCTAACTTTTTCAAGATATTTTTCCTTTTCATTCAATGACATTGTAGAGTATTCATGATCATTATTTTCTTTTCTTCTATACATGTCTTGAGTCTAGAAATTTCTTCATAAAAACTATCCACATCTATAGCATCCATGTAATCATGAACTTCAAATGCCATCAAAAGTTTATAGTCATTACCTTGTTCATCTTCATCACTATTTGATAGACTGTCACTGTCTTCATGAGTGTAGTAGCTCTTCTTATTTGCATTATGTTTCTTGTTCCATCTAATAGGTTCCTTTCCCTTGTCGATATTATCCTTATGAGGGCATTTGGCAGCATAGTGAGCTACTCTTCCACAAGCAAAGCATTTGAAGGGCAGCTTACCTCTGGACCATCGAGTACCTCGTTGAAAATTTCTGACAAAATTTGATTCTTCTTCTTCTCCTGATTCATAGTACTCTCCTTTGCCTGAAGTCTTGAAGGCAGCTTCTCTCCTGTCAGATGGACCTCCTTTCCTCATTTCATAAGCAGTTAGAATTCCATGTAGTTGTGACATTTTAAGATGTTGGAGATTTTCCTTTTCTTGTATAGCAAAAACTTTAGATTAAAACCTAGGTGACAAACATCTTAGAACCTTTTCAACCACAACAGCTTCTTTTATTTCTTCACCCAAATTTTTCATACAATTAACAATCTCATCTACACAGAGAAAATAGTTAGCCACACTTTCATCATTATACATCTTGAGATTTTCATACTGAATCCTGAGGGTTTGAATTTTTGCACGTTTTACCTGATCATCTCCTTCATAGCTCAGAACAATCTTGTCCCATATTTCTTTTGCGGATTTATACTGCATAACTTTCACAAATTCTGATTGAGATAGGCATCCTATAAGAGTATTGACTGCCTTTGCATTTGTTTCATATTTCTTCTTTTCTGTTAGATTTGTAGGAGTAGTTGATGTAAAAGTATACCCTATTTCTATGATGTCCCAAACTTCTGTACCCAAAGATTGAAGATAAGAAGTAAATCTTACCTTCCAATATATGAAATTTGTCCCATCAAAAATCGGTGGCCTGATCAATGCTTCCCTCTCATAGTTGCTCATGATGATGGATCTTCCTTCAAGCGGTCAAGCTCCTTCAGAAGGACCTGCTCTGATACCAATTGTTGGAAATAATACTGAGAGGGGGGGTGAATCAGTATTATCAAATTCTTTTCAATATATCTTCCTTATTTATACTTTGAATTATTCTTCAGATATTGATCGCTACTTTGTATGTCAGTACCATAAAATAATGAGCATGAACAAGAAAAACAGATAGTCACACCAAAGAACACCGGATATAAGGTGGAAACCCAATGTGGGTGAAAACCACCTACTGCAATATGTCTCTATCTTCTTTCAATTAGAAACTCCTTTTACAATGATTTTGTATTGGTGCAGTCCTTTACCAGTACGCAGGTTGCAACCTGCAGAGAGCTACAACTCTCTCTCGTTTTCCAGTCTCTCCTGGAAGGGAGCTACAACCCCCTTTGCTCTTTTACTTCTTTAAGGACCACGTTTCATTAATTTTCAAACTGGATCCATGAACATCAAATAATTGGGTTCATGATGGTAAAAAGGAATTGGTTCAACCCTATAACCCCAAATTTGACTCAGAATCCCCAAGCGCAAAAAGGGGTAGAGGTGAAATTCATCGTTTAAAATATATACGAGTCACACAGTTATTTGGAACCCACAAGTCCCATCATGACAGAGAAGTCTCTGAACGTGAATATAAAGGACTCTATGTGTCCTCCTTCCTCATTGACCAAGATATCGCCAACATTTGATGTCTAGACACCATAATCTATTACTCTGCAACCTTTGGCCCAACCAATAGCTAAAGAGACTAATCAACCACAATTTCCACCTATATTTCTTCATGTGACTCCATATGGGATAGAGAAACTCCATGAACAAGTGAAAATAATGGATTTGGACTCATTGAATATTCTAGAATTAGCAAAGGCATGGAAAGGTAAGGACCCATTTACTCTTCTACAACACCAAGTGTGTCTACTGGGAAAATCATATCTAAAATATTGGCACCTTGGAGCAAAGTCGAAGTCGATTGTGTCTCGTAGTAGAACATTGGGATTGTAGACTCACTCGCTAAAGGATCCAATGAAGCCACACGAGGAGGAAAGGAAGAGGGGTTGAAAAAACATCTTACACTTGTTGGACGAGATTAGAGGCATATTAGTCAAACCCATGCGACTTAGAGTTATCTCAGAGGTATTCTGGGGATCCAACAAACCTCAGACATGAAAATAGTCTAATGGAATATGAGGGGCCTTAATATTAAGGGTAAAAAAGGCTCCTAAGAGAAAAATGGCAAGAATAACATACATAAATCATGATGATCTAGGAAACTAAATTACCAGATGAGACCCTCTCTCATAGTATTAGCAAATGGGCTAGCAACAAGAGGAAAAAATGTTAAAGTAGTGGCAATAAATGCTCAAGTGAACTTTGGAGGTCCAACAATTATATGGGATGATCACAACGTTCAAGTAACCAAAACATTTTCTACATTATGTATTTTGAATATACTATTCTAATTAATTAAATCAGGGGAATACTACCATCTTTCAAAGTGTATGGTCTGACCAATCTAAATGATAAATCATTGTTCCTCAAATCTATTATATATACTTCAGTCTTAATTCCCCCCCTCCATGGAAAAGTAGGGGGGATTTTAACCTTATTAAATCACTCACAAAGAAGAAATGAAGTATCAGAGGCTAGATACTGAGGCAACTTAGTTTTAGTAAGAAATAGATTCATCCCATCTTATTGAGGCAAATGCACTGAGGGGCATGGAAACATGTCCCAAGGTGTTTAATGCAGACATGCACCATCTGACTACTTCATTAACCTACTATTATGGAGAAGTGACATCAAGCAATGGTAAGTCACATAAGCTTCATACATGTAGAGTGCAAGTGAAATATATAAGTGCATGTGGGCACACTGATGAGCATTTGCAAAGTTGTTGTACATGGTTGAGGGAAGCCAATGCTTGATAGTGTAGTAAGATGGTGAAGCAAAACCAAGGAAGGAATATTTGAAGTTTGGTATTAATTTGGAATGTCTTGGAAACATTATGGGATCTAAGATGCAGTTGACCACACATTGTGGTATAGCAAAGGTGGGAATCAAGTTTGCATGGACTCCTTTTGGAAAAGGTAATATTGTTTACAACTCTGTTTTGAGCATTTTCTAGTTACTTTTGCTATATTGTAGTAACATTAGTGGGGAATTTGTTTAGGACTGGAGTGAGACACTTTTTTTCCATTTTGTCTCTGGTTCTCCTGTATATATTACCCCTATTCTTGGTCTAGTCATTTGGAGGGTAAGATTTGTGCTCTAGATTTTAGGTGGTGATATTGACGAGGAATTGGGTTAGGACTGGTGGTTCATGATGTTTTTGTTAGGTCTTAACTTTTTCTGCAAGAATTTTTCCTTCTCTTGGTTTGGTGGCACCTGATTTTAATCTTGGTCCTTGTTATCTATCATTGGAGGGGTCTTCTCTTACTAGTCTATGGGTTTCAGAAATGCAACTCTGCGTGTATGTGATATTGAGTCGGCTGGCTGTTTGAGATGGATCAAAAGTTTCCATGTTGTATGGTGGAGGGTGTGACATTGGGCACATAGCCTGTTTGGCTTTGGGTTCTCGTACATATTCTCCTTGTAGTCCTCAACGGTAGGTCAATCTCCTATTATCATGGTTCAGTTCCTAGCCGAGAGCAGGTCCAACAAACTGGAACATGGAGGAGCATAGTAATTCATAAGTGGGGGAAATTCAACTTTTTCTTGGGTAATGTATCTCTCTATCTCTATATTTTTTTGGTTCTTGTTCTCCATTTTGGACTATTTATATTGAAATATTTGAGGGTGGAGAGGCCCTCCTGCAAAGTTGTGGGTTAGTGGAAGAAGAACCATTGATAGTAGAGAGGGCCTAAACTCTCCATTTCTTCATGGTTGGCTATCTTGTTTCTCTTATTGGTTGTTCTCTAAACTAGTCAACTAGGAGATTTATTATCCACTAGCTTTTGGTGGCCTTGTGTTTGTAGCCCCCTTATCAATTAGATTGGGTCGAGATTTCAATTGAAATATTTAGTGGTTGGGTTACTCCTGTCGTGTCAGTAGGCTTGAGTGAGGAGGGATGTCAATTATTATTAACAGTGTGCCCAACAAGGGCACACTTGTATGCAGCACCAAATAGAGGATTTTGCTTCTCGCTATTGGGAACTCATAGGTGACCACATCGAGGAAGACATTTTTCAAGTAGAGGGTGAAGCTTCTACTCATAGGAACCGCCTATCTAATACAGAGGTTCTGACTTAGTGGGTAGATTAGGTTCCTAATACTAGGCATATGAGAGGCAAGTTCAATCAGTATATGCAGACAATGGATTTATACTAGAAGATGAAGTTTTTGCTAGTGAAGACTATACTGGATAGACATGATTAATACATGGACATTCTACATCCCCTAGAACACCTATACAAGAACCTGCAAGACCTAGATGGGAGAATGGAGAGGATTGAGAAGCACCGTGGCATTTCCCCAGCTACAAGCGAAGCACTAGAGGATCCAAAAGTGCCCATTTTGGTGGTAGGCTTGGATTCTTAGCCATCAGCTTGATAGTGTCTTCATCATGGTTTATGTTATCTTATATCCAATTTTCTTTATATTAAGCCATCTTGGTTAGCATGGTAGTTATAGCTTAGTTATTGTTGTGTTGTTTAATTGTCACATGTCACTATCATCCTTAAAGATAGTATATTTTTAAATATAATTTGACTTCCCAATGAAAGACTAACTTGTTTTTTGTACTCTTAATATATATCTTAAAATTTTGAAGTTAATAAAATTCACCCAAAAAAAATTGTTTCCCTAAATACATACATTAAATGTTAAACTATACCAGTACATGTATTATAATTTTAGATCTTATTCTTATTTAAATTATATAATAAATAAAAATTTCATATTCTATATTATAATTAGTGTTTTGTTTTATGATTTTTACATCTTATTTTATAAATAATTAATTTAAATATAATTTTCATATTCTATATTATAATTTAGTTGTTATGTTTTTATGATTTTTTTAAAAGTGTTTTTATATTTATTATAAATCAACCATGTAATTTAACGTTTAGGGATAATTAATTTATATAAAATAGGGTTTTACATGAGATAGGTTGTGGAATGACAGTTCAGAGCCCTTATTATATCAGAACCACGAAGTTTGGTTTTCGATTTTCATGAGTTTGGTTGTGAGCGTCCCTTCGACAGTTCCTTCGCCGTCCCCACGGGTGGTATTTCCAGTCTGACAGGGTGACCGTGGACTACTTTTTCCATGGCCAATTATATGATTCTTCCAGGGCATCGTATATTGCTACCGCAGTTCAATTATTTGGCTCCAACGGTTGCTTTCCTGTACCTTCCAACGGTTGCTTTCCTGTACCTAATCTCGTCATACTGTGATTTTTTGTTTTTGATCTCCACTGTTTGCTGATCATGACCATCCCTAATCATATTTCAACATTACTTTTGGCGCCGAAAGCCGATAGCCTTTCGTATTCGATCATGCAGTCGCAACTCCTTATCGCTGGCCAACAACCACCTTCTTTTAGCAAGGAGAATCTAATTGCACTATATATATTGGACGGCCCTGCCAAACATAAGCGACAATGCTAATACCGTGTGTGTATCTTCCAAGCAGTGGAGATTATCGAATGTCGAACTATTGAGGAAGAATTTCAATAATGGGTAGGTTTCCTTGCTGCTGGAAAGAAGGGCTCAACCGCGGGGCCTGGAGTGCAAAGGAGGACATGATTCTTTCCGACTACATTCGAATTCATGGCGATGGTGGATGGACAAATCTCCCCCAAAAAGCAGGTGAATCTCAGAAAATCTCTATTAATGCAGAAGTAAATTTGAATGAAATGCTAAATAAGCGGACAAATTTTGTTATCTAGGTCTTAATCGGAGTGGAAAGAGTTGTAGATTACGCTGGTTGAACTATCTTCGTCCCGGCATCAAACGCGGAAACATTTCCCCCGATGAGGAGGAGCTTATTATACGGATGCATCGCCTCCTTGGCAATCGGTATGCAGAGAACGACTGAACATCATTTATTTATTTATTGGATTACGGTGTCGGGGTATCTAAAAATTTTGAACTTTTTGCAAAGTGTGACGCATGTTACAATCGATGCAGGTGGTCGCTGATTGCAGGACGACTACCTGAGAGAACAGACAACGAAATCAAGAACTACTGGAAGACTCACATCAGCAAGAAGCTGTCGTTAATAAACCAATCTTTGACTACAGAGAATCTCAAGATAAGTTCAAAATCTCCTGCTCTCGTAGAGAATCATGAGTTAGTAAAAATCCCCGTCATGAAAGCAACAGCGATGAGTGAACCTGAAATGGTAATATCCAACGGCTTCAACGGTTATGAATGCAGTAATCATATTTCACAGCATGGCTTTAAATCGTCTAATATTAAAGCAACAAAGAATTCCTCCAAGCCGTCGTCCGGCCTACCTGTGACTGATCCGATCAGACAATATGATTCTAAGTCCATTGTAAAGGAAGGTATAAACCCTACCTGCTCCATGTCGACTATAGTGGAGAGCGGGACATCTTCAGATTCCGAACTTTTGGGAGGAGACGCAGCTACTTTAACAGACAGTATGTTTGATTTGAACGATCCGTTGTTTTCAGATTATAATCTTATCTCTTCTACATCCGAGATTTGCACAGGCTTTGGACTAGAAGAGTTCTACACGCTGCAACCAGCTACGTTGGCCGCGGAGGCGATTCAGTTTGAAGTCACATGTTCCGATGAAAGAAATATGCAGTGCGTTATCACTTTTACTTTCGCGAATGATCAAGGAATGGTAGATTTTGAGGGTGGCTGAAAACACTTAGATTGGATTCATGAACTCGATTATATACAGAAATAAAGTCCACAGTCCACAGTCGCGTAAGAGGAAATAAAGACAGGCAAGCTTGATCTTAAACTTTAATGAAAGTTGACACATCCCATAGGAATCATGATATATAGATATTCTGTCATAGCAAATGTAATGAATAAATCTCTTGCTATGTTGGTTTAATTTGGAATACTGTAGATTTACGTATGGAAGATATTAATAAGCTCTGCTGCCCTTAATGTTGAAATTCAATTTCTATGAATATGATGCAGTTTGACTCTAGAGTGGTGTGTGTGAATAAAGAGCGAATTATGATATATAGATATTCTGTCATAGCAAATGTAATGAATATATCTCTTGCTATGTTGGTTTAATTTGGAATACTGTAGATTTACGTATGGAAGATATTAATAAGCTCTGCTACCCTTAATGTTGAAATTCAATTTCTATGAATATGATGCAGTTTGACTTTAGAGTGGTGTGTGTGAATAAAGTGCGAGTATGGATGATTTAATGACTTCATTTATGAATTCACTACTAGTTTATTTGTTATGAGCAAATATTTTTTTTTTCGAGTGTGATTGATATATGTTTCCCGAAACTGATTGCTTGGAAGCTATTCGTTTGAATTTTGGTTGTGTTCTTTGCAGACTTTGGGTACGCTCTATTGAAATTTTGGGTAACTATATGTGTGATTGAGATGGGTTTAGAGAACTGATTGCCCCGAGGTAGAGATTTGTTGCTATTTTGACTCTTTAAGAGGGATATGCTCTGAATAATAGTGCGTATGATTGCTTTCATTATCTTATTTATGGGATTCAAACATGTTTCCAAAGACTGAATGTTCAGAGAAAGCGAATTTTTGCAATTTTAAGTGTAATTTGGGCGATCGATTTCTTTAAACTGTGTTCAGATGGTGTGTGTGCACTTGGGATAACAAATCGTCATTCGATTGCCATTCCACTGATATTTCCTAAGTAGCTGTCATGGCCTTCTCTATATAAATATTCGTATTCACATCAATGTAAATATGATAATGGGATGTTCGTGATGAAGCGATCGGTGTGATTCGAAATATAATACATTACAGCTTGATGCCTATGTTTGTGGCAAGTTTGTAATTGGTAAAGTGTTAAGATTGCGGTAAGTTTGAAAATTGTGTATATAGTCCTGTTTATAAAATTTGTATATAGTCATTCATGTATAAATATAACTGCTATTGCAATTTATCTTATTTAATATTTTATATTATATATATATATATATATAATATATTATATAAAATAAATATATATATATATAATATATATTATAGAAGAAACATACCAATTTAATGAGGAATAATATTTTATAGAATTATGTTATTAGAAAAAATGAATTTAAATAAAATGATAAATGATAATTTCTCACTACTAATTAAAATTAATTTAATTAATTAAAAATATATATAAATTATTGATATAAGGCTAGATTTTTAGATGCTATTTATCCCAAATTCTTTATCAAACTCGAATGTATTCTGAACCCATAAATTTCTTTCTAAATGTAATAATCCCAAAGCTTTTATCAAACTGGGAGGTGTTCCAAATACAAATCCCTTTGACAAATGATTCCCATTACTTAAGATTTCGTCAGATTTCATCACCACATTTATGAGTTCTACTTCCTCCCTAGTATTGACAAATGTTCCCATGACTTGAGAAAATTTTCATTACCACATTTATAAGCTCTACTTCTTCCATACCCTATTCAGTAGCTCTACTTCCTCCATATTGTCCCTATTCAGGGCAAGTTGATCCTGTATCTGAGTGATCCTTGTGAGGTGACTCGTAATATTACCGGACTCTAACATTTGAATGGATCTAAGCTTGTTAGAGATCCATACCCCATAGATTTATATTGAATAGTCCTCTTAATCTGAAGGCTTAGTATCCCTCCATCTCAAAACTCTATATAATCTAGGTTATGCCACTTTGTCTGACTAATACCCTTATGAGCTTAATGAATCCAGTTTGCTCTACCCTTATGATTAGGTTAATGAATCCTAAGTGTAGGCCAAGTGTAAGGGATCATACATGTTTCATAGCTCCTTGCTTCTAGGGTGGGTGTTAGAATATCATACGGTCCAGTTGAAGCCATTAGAAGCGTAGAGAAGGAACTGTAAGGGATCATACATGTTTCATAGCTCCTTGCTTTTAGGGTGGGTGTTAGAATATCATACGGTCCAGTTGAAGCCATTTGAAGCGTAGACAAGGACTACCCTATGAGATGCATAGCACGCTTAAGTGACTTTCAAATAAAGTAGTGGGTCGGTAAATGATTGATCACTGTGATTTCCTCCAGCATTGTTCCTATCTTATAACGTAGGGAAATGAGTATGACGGGGAGGGAAAGAAGTTATATTGCTGAATAAAATTAGCAAGGCAAGAAGAATTAAATGTTTGTGAGAAACTTAGCTTAAAGTCTAAAATATTTCTTAATTGAATTTGGAATTAAACAACTATTTAGAAGTGATTTACAACTTAGAACATAATTCTTTATTAGTCCTTACCTATGGTAGCGTAGGGACTATAGCGTTCGCTCGAGCATTGACTAGTTATTATTTCATCAATTCACTATAAATTTTCAGTGCTTAACCAAAGTTTATTGCTAACAATTTTGCGTCTTGAAATTTTTAACCAAACTTCTGAATTTAGCCTCTTATTACAGACTTCACGTGCCCCAATGCTATTTTTAGCAAGGCGAAGCTATTTTATCCTAAGTTTTTTAACTGACGGTTGGGGAGAGTTATTTTATTTAAAGTTTTTGAAACCAAGGTAGAAGCTAAGTTTTCAAAAGCTATTTTATCCTAAGTTTTTAAACTGAAGGTCAGGGCAAGTTATTTTATTTAAATTTTTTGAGACAAAGGTTGAAGCAAAGTTTTCAAAGTTGTTGAGGCAACATCGCATAAACCTATCGAGCTTACAAGCTTACACTTTTCACTACTGCTTGCCAGGATTGTAAGTGTAACTACTGGCTACTAGGGTTGTTTACAGCTACCACCTTCATTACATCACCCTCTTACGCCCTATTCTCATCTTCACTGCATTGCAAAGATGCTTCTGCTCTTCATTCCATTGTATGTTATCTTCCACTTGGATGAGGAACTTACCATCTACTATGGTTCGTTCAGGTTGCGGGGATGAAAATTCATTGAAATGATGTTTATTCCAGGATGTCAGCATGTTCATTGAAATGATGTTTATTCCAGGATGTCAGCACATTCATTTAAATGTCTTTGTTCTTAGACACCCACCTAATAATAAGGCCGCCGTGTCTCACCTCATACAGCTAGAACTGGTACATAACCTATCATAAAGCCCCCCATTTCATCTCTAGTTGCTCTACTCCTTCCCGAACACCAAGCATTTGTAAAATTGTAAATTATTTGGATCTTCAAACTTCTGTATCAAGTCTATGTTAAATGAATAATCAATGTAAAATTTCGTTGGGCGGGTCTTCAACTGAAGGAGTTGCAAATGACTCTCTCGCACTGCACCTTACAATCTTCTGCCGCATTTCAAACCCCAAATTTGTCTTATATTTAACAAATTTCATATCATTAGGAATTGCATCTATGGTTTTTATTTGTCAAAACATTTATATTGTAGAACCTCTCGTAACATAGTGTTAAGAATCTTTTCCTTTCTTTTCCTTTATTAGGCGATGTAGTATTTTCCTCTGATTGTGATATTGAGATATAATATATTTCTGTCTTGTTCAGTTAATATAGAATGAGTTGTTGTTGTACTAATCCAAGTTGTTGTTCGACATATACTTTCCAGTGGATTGAAAAACTATTTCTCTCATTGAACATTTGAATGTTTTGAGCAGTAATTTTGTTATTAAACGCTAGGTTTGGTATATTTGGTTTGAAACCATGTTTCAAGATTAAATTCACTACAAATGATATTATTATGAACCGATGGTACTTATTGTGGTGAAGCTCACAGCTGTGAGGATGGGACATTGACCTTCAAAGTAAGTCATCATCGTGCTGGTAATTTTATTGGCTGTGATAAATATCCCAAATACTAGTAAGTATAAAATGTGTATCATTTCTCAGGGCATCATAGTGATAATTGGTTGGTTATGATTTTGTCAATTCATGGTGTAGTTTCTATCTTCTGTGTAGACTAAATTATTTGAGTAGTGGCTGACAAGTTCATTTACATCCGAAAAAGTAGTGATGGCCTTTATCAAGGTGTTCATAATACATTGAAAAAACAGTAAACAATTGGATTTTTTTTGTTAGGTCTGACATCTAAAAGTTTTAAACTTCCTGAACGATACTACAACAAAATGGTAGCATATTTTGTTCAATTTATTGTTCTATTTAAATTCTTTATGATTATAACATACCTATTATTTTCATTTGTTTATGTTTTGAGTTACATTACTCACTGGATTGAATGCAACCTCAAGAGTCAATTTTCACTCTTCAAACCAACTCTTCACAAAATGACCAAATAAATAATATAATGTTATGTTAATAACAAAACGATTAACAAACTATTTTCAAGTTCATGCATGAGAAAGGATAATAACTTATGTGTAGAATGCATCATTTGAAAATATAATTCATCAGTTTCTTAAAACTAGTAAAAGATAAATCACCATACCATTATTGGACAACCATTGCTCGACTCCTACTACATTCCCAGCATTCAGTAACAAGGTTTACTTGGTTTGCAAAGTAAACAAGTTCATACAAAATATGAATTCAGTTAAGAATATGTATCTCGGATCAATCGGCTTCCCAAGCAAACAAGTTTATACAAAGTATTAAATTCAATAGTATGAATTCCATTAAAAAAATGTAAGTGGGCTTAATTGGCTTCCCAAGTAAACAAGTTTATACGTATTAAATTCAATAAAACAAAAAGCATGGTTGAAATGGTTTGCTATGAAAATGTAACCGACAAGTTTATACGTATTAAATTCAATAAAACAAAAATGTAGCATGGTTGAAATGGTTTGCTGTGAAAAGGTAACCGTGTTCAATTGATTTACAGAGTAAACAAGTTCATATAAGTATTAATCCATTTTGAAAAAAAATCCATAGAAACTCAGTTATTAATTCAATTAAAAGTTAAGTCTCTTTAAAAATTAGGTTCAATATGGATTTGCTTGATTTCTTTAAAAAGTACATTCAATCTAGATTTTTTTGGTTAAATATGGAAGATAATTTTATAAATCACATAAATTTTGTATAATTAAAGACTACGCATATAATCTCCAAATACATAGTCTTTGTGTACATATAGTAACCCTGCATATATAGATATAAGCTTATCATACCAAGTTTTAGAAAACGTTAATCAATTTTGATTCAGGTTAATATAACTTTTGTGGCCTAACACTACATCAGCAACTATATAAGTGATCTTATTTGAAAGAAACTAACCAACATTATGGCAGGGACTACGGGCTGGATGCAGCACTGATTGAATTAACTTGTTATTAAACAAATTTGAAAATACATTCATTGTCATGTTACAAACATGACGAACAATTTGGTTGAAAGAAGCCAAAGCTAGAACAACCATCCTTTCATAAAGGCCTCATATGTTTTATTGGTTTTCTCAATAAATAAACATATCAAATTTATTGAAGGGGAATGCTTTATTGATTTTCTCAATAAAAACCAAAATTATTAAAGAGGAATTTAAGAGGTTTAAAGAGGAACTTGATAAGTAGCCTAGTCTAAGTTAGTTCTTTGATAAGGTTTTATAATTCCTAACAAGCAAATTGAGACAACACCTCAAGTCGCAAAAGAATAGTTTCTTTTGATTAAACAACCTTATAATAGATGATATCCCAACAAAGGAATTCTTTAATTCTCTTGAATTTATTGAGGCCACCATGCTTAAATCCTTGTGAGGAACCTTGATTCTAACCATATAAATTTTCATAATCCTTATTAAATATAAAAAAAAGTTTGCTTGTTTTATTTGTTTTAAATAGGTGTCAATTTAATTATAATGTAAAAAATATAATATTTTATTAAAAGTTTTATATTTTTATTAGAAAAAAATAATTTTGGTAATTAAATATCATATTTTTCAAAAAAAATTATATTTAAATTAAGTAACACTCAAATTGCATAGTTATCTAAAGTGTATATTAGACGGTGATAAAACTATATGATTAAAGAACTTATGATGTAAACCAAAACAAAAAATTATATAAAATTCTAATGTTTAAGAAATATTCACCATACATCCTTAAAATAACTAAAAAATTCCATATATAAATTATAATAAATATGCTCATATAAAACGATTAGATATAGCTAAAGTAAAAGCACTGGGATGTAAAGAAACAAATTTGGATATACATTCATTGTCATGTTACAACCATGATGAACAATTTGGTTGAAATAAGCTAGAGCCAGAGCAACCATATTTTCTTAAATGCCTCATATTCTTTATTGGTTTTCTCAATAAAAACATCTTTTCTTAAAGGCCTCATATTCTTTATTGGTTTTCTCAATAAAAAAACATATCAGATTTATTGAAGAGGAATGCTTTATTGATTTTCTCAATTAAAACAAAATTTATTAAAGAGGAATTTAAGAGGTTTAAAGAGGAACTTGATAAGCAACCTAGTATAAGTTAGTTCCTTTTGATAAGGTTTTAGAATTCCTAACAAGCAAATTGGGACACCTCAAGTGGAAAAAGATGAACAAATAGAATAGTTTCTTTAGATTAGACAACCTTAAAATAGATGATATCGGAATTCTTTAATGCTTTTAAATTTAATGAGGCCAGCATGCTTAAATCCCTACGAGGAAGTTGATTCTAACAATATAAATTTTCATAATCCTTATTAAATATAAAAAAAGTTTGATGGTTTTGTTTTGTTTTAAAGTAGTGTCAATTTAATTATAATGCGAAAAAAATCATAATATTTTATTAGATGTTTTATATTTTTATTAGAAAAAATAATGTTTGGTAATTAAATATCAAATTTCCAAAAAAAATATACATTTAAATAAGTAACACTCAAAATTGCATAGTTATTTAAGAGTGTATATTAGACAGTTGAATAAACTATATAATTAAAGAACTTATGATATAACCAAAAAAACAAAATATATAAATTCTAATGTTTAAGAAATATTCACCATAAATCCTTAAAATAACTAAAAAAAATTCTATATATAAGTTATAATAAGTATGCTCAGATATAAAACGATTAGATATAGCTAAAGTAAAAGCATTGGGATGTAAAGAAACATATAACATGAGAATTGGGCTATAAAAATCATTGCAAATCTAAATCACGTGGCACCACTAACCCATCACTATCCCCACTACCAATGTGAGATGACATAGCTTCCCTATCACTCTAATGCCAATTTCCTCTATCACCATCACCTATGGAGGCCCCTCATTAGTTGCAAGAGCATCAAAACCCATATGACCCATAAAAATGGTGATTAGCCCTAGTTAATAGAATGGAAATTTTTGATAAAGTTAGATAACATTTGGTACAAATTTTATGAGTTAATAATATTTCCAAATTTTAACGAGATGAAACAAGCTAATTAGATCGAGCCGATGGAAAAGTCCATTTATGGGATCTGAGTCTATGTAGGGGGAATATGTGCTCATGCATATATACTAGTCATGCCTTAGTGAGAACATATCCATGTCAAAGCCATAGAAACATGAAATCAAACAATTATTTAAAAACATGGTCATCATTAAAAAGTTTATAAATTTTTTAATAATTATATAATTTAATATTTATATTAATACATATTAATATTATATTATATATATAATATAAATTTATTTGTATTATCTCCTATACATTGTAGATCTGAGTCCTCATGCTCCTGGGGCTAATGTATCAAACTTATGCTTCGTCATTATGGCATCAATAGCCCCGTGTACTTAAGCCTTTTTGTTACAAAATTAAATATCAAAAATCAAATTAATAAGAATTACTATAATCATTATTTGAAAAAATGATGTGTTTAACTTGGATTCAACTGAATTGAGGCACAAGTTATACTTTATTAACACTAAATTTATACTATATGAGGATACTTTGGCTTAGATACATGCTCAGACATAAGAGAGGGTTTAATGCCATTGAAAAAACCGTTGCATCTATACATTTGAATGGGGTAAAAGAAATGATGCAATAGAACTTTTTAAATATATAAGCATACATATAACCTATCCCAATTGAAACCTTTATAACTCAATGATACACTAACTAAGTCTCCCAATTGAAACCTTTATAACTCAATGATACACTAACTAAGTCTCCTCTATTTGGAATCTATGGATAAGAACCTAATCATTCATAGTTGTTGTTATCACATTTATATAAGTTTCAATTTTTTTAATGCTCACAATTACAGTGTGAGTGAAATATTTGTAATAAACAGGAAGAAAATGTTTATAATGGGCCTATCAGTTCTTTCTAAGTTTAGAAAATTATTCGTGGAATACACTGGCAACAAAAGTGTGAGCGTTATAAGGTATTTGCTAATAATTGGACTATGAGTGCTTTTTTGAGCTCAAAAAATTAAAATTGCATTGACAACAATAGTGTCAGCATAATCATGTGTTTGAAAATAAAAAAAGGAAAATATGCTAACAATAGCGTATTTCTATAAAAATGGTGAGTTAAAACTTTGTTTTTTCATGTACAACACATTAATTTTTCGCATGCTTTCCAAACGGATGAGAACAAAGTTTTCAAAACTGAAAGAGATTTTTTTCCATAACGAACCTATTTAAAAAATCTCTCTTAGTTTTCTAAAATCTATGATGGTTTTGGATTTTAGAAGGGATCACTTGACCTTATTTTTCCTGATTTCGTGAGGAAAAATCGCATGGACAATTGTTGACTTGGAGGCCACCTCACCAAATTCAACTTGTTGATCCTTATATCTAGCCATGACTCCAACAACAACATGATATTTAGATGAAGATAGGTTTGAAAAGTTTCATACGCATCTACCTAAGAGATTTATACTTCTATTATTGGATTATTGTAATTATTTATGAGTTACAAACCCGTTTCAGTTGTTGTATTGTTTATATAAGCAAAGACTGGAGAAGAAGAAAGGGTTGGTGTTTATTTGAGAT
Source organism: Pinus taeda (assembly GCA_000404065.3). Classification (NCBI taxonomy): domain Eukaryota; kingdom Viridiplantae; phylum Streptophyta; class Pinopsida; order Pinales; family Pinaceae; genus Pinus; species Pinus taeda. Next base: position 19,486 of record APFE031182018.1, read on the forward strand.
TTAACATCCTTGTGTATTTTTTAGCAGATCATTAATGAAAACATTCTTCATGAGAATTTACATAAATTCTTGTGTTTTAGTTCCATGCATGTATTTTTCTTTGTTTTATATTTCCTCGTGTATGAAAAAATGAGTTTATGAGTTTGACATTCATATTTTATGCTCGTGTTTGTTTATTTTTCAGACATTAAAATTTCTTGTTCACTTAACCCTTAAATTAATTTCCTTAATCTTCCTCTAAATCGCTTAAGTGTCAAAGGAATTACTACTACCCTACTTTTTTGTTTTGCTCATCGAAACTATGTTTGTATAAAACCCGATTGGGTTAGAATCCATGCCTAATTATAGTATTTTCACATAGTCCAAACCCATTTCAGTCATTTTTCGATAAATCTGGCCATAAGACTCAATTTCAAACCTTCTACTACAATGAACCTGTGTAGTTGAGTTTATGGAGAGATCCCTCTCCAGGTTGAAGGGCCAAATTTCAACCTCAAAGGGGTTCGAGTTTACCTTAGAGGATTTCCTGCAATGAAGGTTTCCTCTAAGAGATAATAGTTGTAAAGGACAAATATGGAATTTTAGAAGCTAAGAAATATTAATTAATGTGTTGATTCCACATGTATTAAGATGATTAATTGATCGTTAATCAAGGTACTCAATCATACTACAATGTAAAAAATTATATCTTTCATAGATGACTTAGCTTGTATTTATCATACAACTAAAAATATACACCTTATGTAGTAATAACATTCTACAATATATGCAAGCCCTAACATCCCAAGTATCTCATTGATCACATAGTACAAATCAAGATCTCTAGAAATATGGGGTGCTTTATACCTATCACAACTGAAGAAACAAAAACACTACCTAAATTATTGCTTATGGTATCCACCATCACACCCTCACATCAGCTCCAAGTTCTAATGGGTACTCCAACTCTTGGGTAAAGCTATGATGATTTCTTCACTTAGCTGACCAATACCTTATCATGTTCATTCATAAACAAGGTTTTCTATATTTGAAAATTAGGGTACATATATATATATATAAGAGGAGGATTTTGGTGGGGGCCTTTATAGATATTGGTGGTATAAAAAGGAGTATTTGATCAAATATGGGATATTAATTAAAAATAAGGATTTTATAATTGGAAATAGGTATTAGGACGACAGTAAATTTGCAGGAGGGTTCTTGTCCATAAGGAAATTTTATATATAATATATATAATATATATATTATATTTAATTATATATATAATTTATATTATTATTTTATATATTATATTGATTTTATTGGGTCAATTCTAGTTGTTATGACTATAACCCCTAGGTTCTTACATATACCCCTTCTGCATACATAGGTGAATCAGGGGGTTTTGAACCTCGAATTTCATCATACTTAACACTTTATTTTCACAGTGCGTTGTAATTGAGCTACCCCTAGGGTGGATATCCTAGATAAAATTTGAAGAGAAAGGTTGCATTTCAATTTGAAAAGTTAACTTCATTTTATGTTTTCAATATTAACGGGTTAAAATGAACTATTCTTTTATAGGAAAATGAAAATTAATTAAGAATTTCCTTCATACCTCACACATCACAACTCCTACTATGTCAACTTGTTTAGCTTTTCAATATGAAAAATTTAAATAGGTTATTCTTTTCATATGTAAATGAAAAATAATTTATAATTTCATGGATGCCTCACACATCACACCTCCTAATGTGTCAAGTTTCACATCCCCCAAGCAAAGAATCTCATATCATAGGTACACTTAAACAAGTACACATACATGACACCAACTCAATAGCATTAATTCTATATAAGAATCATATGGAGATAGTTGAATAGTACCATTTATGTACAATATATAAAGGATTTATATGGATAGAATTCAATTGGACCATTTACTTATAGTCTGATATAAATTATATGGGAGGAATCTAGTAGAACCATTTCCTTTTTGATCTCCTAAACGCCATTTCTCATATACAACAATTTTTTTTGATGAAAATGTTCTTCTTTCTTACATTGTAATTATTATAGTCATTTAAACAATTGTGATGGGTTTTTTGAATATTATCAAAATATAGTATTATTCTAAAGATATCACTGAAATTCCTAGTCAAAAAATTAAAACAATTATTTAAAAGTTTCAACAACAAAAAATTTCAAAAAGAAATATATCTTACAAGAACCTTTTGCCATAAGAATTATAGGCATAATGAATCAATTGTGATCCCTATTTATTTTTTTCCCTTCATATAAATTAGGCATAAAAAATGCATGTGGGTAATATTGATAAACATATGAAAATAGACTTAGTAATAGAGATTGGTAGGTACTCTTTGTAAATCAAAGTGTCAATAGGCTGGGAAGTTCATTTGAATTGGAGTTGTTTCTCCTCTATGAATAGCCATAATAATAATATTCACCACAACATAAGTGTTTGATATTCAGTGCTCGCTACTAAAATTTAATTTTACTAAAGAGGTGATACATGCATTTATGAGGTCTAGTACAAGAGAATTTTATTGTATAAAAAATTAAAATTAAGATAATTATTTTTAGAAACTATCATGCTGTCAGGTAAGATTGTTAACATTTTAATTTTTTTAATTGTCATTTTATATAGGAAAATGACTAAAACTAATGATAGTTAGAACATATTATAAAAAAAATTCTTACGCTTCATTTAAAAAAAATCCAAAATAGTTTTCACATCAAATTTAAGAAGTAAAATTTTATTTAAATTTTCATTTGCATGAGAAATAATATTATTCCCTTCAATGTGTGGTTAAAGAGCTCTTAACGAGCAATGACAACGTAAATTTTGAAACCTTGTTACTATGATATATACTTCTATTAATTTTTATGATGAATTTATTTTTATCTATCAACTGACTAGTTGTATTATGTAAATTATTGTTATTTTTTATTATGACCACTAACCTTATGTATCTTGAAATTTCGAAGTTATAATAAATTGTTAGATTTAATTTTAAATGAGAATTTTACTATAATTGTAATATAATTATTATAAAATTGTATTTAATATTAAATGTACAATTTGTATCCCTAGATGGGGTGATTAAGGTGGCGAGAGGGGTGGGGGTGGGGGAGTTGGGTGAAGCTTGTTGCCACTTATTAAACAACACACAAGTTGGCTGTATGTGGTAACATGCCACCCCAACTTTCCCCCACCCCTTTAGAGATTACTCAAGTGATGTATAACATGAAAATCATTGATACATATGTCAGCTAATGGGCTTACATTACATACATTACCGGATCTGGCCACACATGCAAACCATCACATTGGGAGATGTACCAAGGCATGTAATGGGTTATAGTTCTATTATCATGCACATGCGAGCCCATTGCAATCTTCTTGATTCATCCACATTCAGTGACATGTCATCAATGAATGCCTTATTGGAATTCTATATGTTACATAAGGTTTTTCTAAGCAAATACATAGATGAATCTCATTATCTTTGGGTTCCTTAACATTTATTTTCCTTACCTCTCATACAAAGTCTTTTTTCGCACTTCATGGGCTACAGTTAATCACTGATATCACTCTCCATGTCAATATTACTGGCCTTTTCCATTTCCTAGCTGTGTGTTCAACTCTAAGTTTAGGAAGGAAAATCATGCACAACCTTGTTGTTTCCTCTTCTTAGAATGAGGAAGGTGCTAGTCTACATGGTACTTTAATATTTATAGGCTACACTCTTAGGTCGAGTCCTAACAATTTTCACCACAATAATTTATTTATGTTGGAAAAATAGTGGTGTCTTCTATGTTTTCCCCCTATGGAGTTCGATGGTAGATGTAACTTTAGGTATGTTTGATTTTATGGAGTTTTTAGTTCAAATAATAACCTTTGGTTTGGTTCCAATCACTTCTCTGCAAATGTCTCCACTTGCACTCTAGTTCAATTCCTAAGAGACTCACTTAGAAATTCAAGGCTCGTTTTGGCCACAACTACTCTAGCTAGCTCCTCGGTGACACCTCTCCCTTCCTCACTCTTCTCACTCATGATGTTTTCTACTATCAGTATAAATCCTTCTCTATAACACAAGATTGGGCTAAGAGCTTAGCAGGACACTACAGGGAATTGACCCAGCAACCGATATAAGAAGATACCATTGTGGTTGAGTGAGAGATCTCTAATAAGAGCCATAATCTCACCAACACTCGAGTGCGTGCTAAGGTGGTCGATTAGGTCCCTCACGCTAGTCATACGAGGGACAAACCCAATATATATATTTACATAATGGATATCTATTGTCATCCTAAATTCCTCTAGGAAAAACCTTGGTGGGTTGCAATGAGCTCAAGAATGATGTTATTTTGTCTCTAAATTAGATCCAATGTTTCTTAGTGGTAAGGGACCATATACTTACAATAATTAAAAGATAATTGGGACCTTCCACTGATCTTGGTTGCTCCCGTGGCAGCAACAAGGATGGCAGTAATAATGATCACATACATATCGAAGCCACAAATTCAAAAAATAGATATGCATGTGAAACTGTCTTTTTACTTTTCATTTTCCTTCATGATTTCATGTTTTAGCACCATGCTAAAGAAATGCCAAAATGGAAAATTAGATTGTAACATAGTTATTTTGTATTTGAAATAAAAAAAACTTTCTTCTACCTTTTATAATTTTGGAACAATTGAAGTTATGTATATGGTCTAGTTTCCCTACTAGCAAGACAACATAGACTTCTCATGTTAAAGATGTAATTTTTTGTTATTGAGTAATACAAATCTTTACTTCACAAAATAAATAAAAATTTGTAAACACACAATGCATTGTAATAAGATCAATGGGTAATGTGGATGAATGGTAAATGATCTGATCGACTCTGGACGTAAATAACGCTAGGGTTCGATCATTAATCCCTGAACAGCTCTCCCAGTGCGTTCAGTGCCCCCGCCTCACTGCTCCTTCTGAGTGCTTCAAAATGGCATCGCCCTTGGGAGGGGCGGGCTCATCCCACCCTCCACCCTCCAGTACTTCCTCTGACAAAGCAAGATGCGTAGACTCTCTGAACAATACAAGAGTCCCCCCACGGACCGATCAGGACCCTGGACTGAATATAGACGGCAATGGGAACTCCGCTGCAAGATCTGCGGATATCAATGGAAAAGGCACCTATCAAAAAGCTACAATGTCACAACCAAAGGCATCTTCTGTGACCTGCATCCCGAAGACTACATAACGAATCAAAGTAGATCTCCCTAGTTAAAGAATCAACAGTTAGATCCAGTTCATGACGGATCATGCGCTCATAGGCAAATTTCTTGGATTCTGGCCAACTAAAAAGGCCTTGCATGGATGGATAGCTTCCAAATGGAAGCCCAAAGGGCAAGTCACATTGCAGCTTGGCCCCAAGGCCTTCTTTACTGCCACATTCAACTGTTTGGAGGACAAATCGCGTATTTTCGAGGGAGGAACGTACTTTTTCAACTCTTCAGGCCTGTACCTTTGAGAATGGAGAGAGAGGTTTGACCCAGACAAAGAAGACTTCAGTTGGGCTCCAGTATGGATATGCATGTACTCTCTTCCTCTGGAATATTAGAACGAGGAGACCTTAAAAGACATCGGTGACAGCCTAGGGTATTCATAAAAGCTGCCGAGGAAACCAAAACTCAAAGATATACCTCCTATGCCAGGATCTATGTTCTCATGCATCTAACCAAAGAACTCTCCAACTCGGTAAGTCTATTTCATGACGATTTTGAATGCATCCAAACAATAGACTATGAGCACATCCCTTTTCGTTGTAGAAAATGCCATGAACATGGCCATCTTTTCAGGGATTGTCCTTTGAATCTGCAAGCCACTACCCTAGGCAATGAACCCAACAAAGATAAAGAAGGTTGCACAAAGGTTCCCAATTACGGCGACATGCCAAGGAAACCCCTGCACCCCCAGCCAGCTCCGGCAAGCCCAACGCCCAGAACAGATATGCTATTCTAACCTCTCAAAATACCTTGGAGGATCACCCAGAACCACCTTTGGTAGATCCCTCTCTTTCCTCTCCCCCCCAGGTCCCGAAGCACCCATCTACAATCCCAGCTCTCACTCATACCAGCTTACCCGCCTCAATCTCAGCTGAGAGAGCAGAAGTCGAAAACGTCGTGCAAGCCTCAACCATGGAACTAGATGCTGCTCTTTCTCTTAATATTCATCAAAAGATATTCGAGAAAGATCAAATCACTCCGACACATATGGATGAGGAAACAGAAAGCGTGAATCTGGAAGGTTTGGACATTCTCACGTTGGAAACTACATGCAAACAGAAAGATTTTAACAAAATACCCATCCAGGAGATTGAAACGTTGGAAGGTGTTCTAACCAAAGCGTAGCACAATAAAAGTCTGGGAAGTCAGGCTGGAAGTCCTTAGGACAGCAAGAAAATCTTGAAAGAGATGAAAAAACGAGGGCGCAAAACAGATCTGCAAAGGACCATAATCATCGGAGACATGTTGGTGGAATCTGGTAGATTCCCCAAGCTGACAAAGTTCTTCAAAACCCTGCCCAATAGTTCTCCATGAAGCTAATTTCATGGAATGTGAGAGGACTGTATAGCCCCTCAAAACATAGCATGTTAAAAAATTTGATTCAGACGGAAAAGCCTTCAATCGTTTTTCTTCAAGAAACCAAAAGTAACAACACTACTTTGGAAAGGATTCTAAATAAGGTTTGGATAGGTTGCCGCTCAGTTTCAGTAGACGCTTCAGGTGCCTCAGGGGGATTGGCAATCCTGTGGAACCTGCAGCTACTTTCCCTTCACGACTTTCATGCCTCACACTTCTTCATCCAGTCCACATTTCATCTCATTGGAATGAATATCCATGGCCATCTTTCTAATGTTTATTTTCCACAAGATGCACAAAAAAAACTGAATCTACTGGATACACTCACAGTGCTCAATTCCAATAGACAGTTTCCCCTATGGCTTAGCGGAGGTGATTTCAATATCATAACAGCTTTAAAGGAAAAAACAGGGGGTAGATCAAAGCTAGAAGGGGATAGTATAAGCTTCAAGGAATTTATACACAACAATCAGTTAATGGATATCCAAACTTCAAATGGTATGTACACCTAGACTAACAAAAGGAGGGGATCACAGCATATACCCTCTAGGTTGGACTGCTTCCTCATATCAGATAATGCCATACATTTAGGAGGGGACTTTCATGCCTCCATTATGCCTCATGCGAGCTCGGATCACTGGCTAATAATGCTACAGTGGTCGCGTCCAGGCATAAAGAGCAATAGACCCTTTCGCTTTGAATCCTTCAGGTTCTCTCGTCCCAAATTCAAAGTAGTTGTGAAGAAGGCCTGGAATTCCTTCATTCCCCCTGAAGGAGCCAAGATGTTCCAGTTCCAACAAAAATTAAAATACCTCAAGCAGATTCTCAAATCATGGAATAGGACGCAATTTGGCAATATCCTCGAACACCGGAAAAAAATGGAGTAGCAGATGGAATCACTACAATAGAGCATCATTTTAGAGGGTCGAACAGAAGAATATGAACAATAGGAACAGACCCTCTTAACATAGATAGAAGCACGAAGGAAGCAAGAAGAAATTCTCTGGCGACAAAAGTCTAGAATCAGATGGCTTAAGGAAGGGGAGAAAAATACAGAATTTTTCCACAGATCCACTCTTCAAAGGAGAATGCATAACAATATTGCCTTTATCAATAATCCACAAGGGGACAGACTAGAAGTGCATGAAGAAGTGGAACGGGAATTCACAAAACACTTTCAGGATATTCTTCGAGAGCCACCAGGAAGCAGGGATCAAGCCATTCGAGCACTGACAAGGCACATTCCGAAAATCATCATGGAGAACCAAAATAATATGCTACTCTAGGCCATCACCTTACAGGAAGTGGAGGAAGCGATGGCCCAGTTCAAAGATGGTAAAGCACCAGGTCCCGATGGCTTCACGGCCAACTTCTTTCATGAGTTTTGGGAGCTGATTAAAAAAGAGGTATGGGAGATAGTGGAGTAATCAAGATCCATGCACTGGATCCTTCCTTCTCTAAATTCGACTTTCATAGCGCTAATACCCAAAACGGACGAACCAAACGTGCCAGACAAATACAGGCCCATTGCACTGTGTAATGTTATTTACAAACTCATCTCCAAAGTCTTGGTAAACAGGCTCAAACCACTTCTTCCCCTCCTCATCTCGCCAAAACAAACTGGATATGTGGAAGGGTGCCAAATAATGGACGGTATCATTCTCTCAAACAAAGTGATCAACTCTCTCAAGATTCTAAAAAAGGCAGGTATCATTCTCAAGCTTGATCTTTCCAAAGATTTTGATAAACTCAGCTGGAATTATATACATCAAATGTTATTGGCATTTGGCTTCAATGCAACTTGGACCCGGTGGATTATGAGTCTCATCTCTTCTCCTAGCTTCTCGATCCTACTAAATGGCTCATCCTTTGAGCCATTTCATCCTTCAAGAGGCATTAGACAGGGTGATCCTCTTTCCCCTTTCCTCTTTGTTCTCACGCCAGAAGGTCTTAGCTGTCTTCTTCATCATGCCATTTCCTCTCACTCCCTTAAAGGCATCTCTCTTCATGGTCTTCCCCCTACTTTCCATCAACAGTTTGTTGACGACACCATGCTCTTTAGACACCAATCTGTGCAAGAAGCCTCCGCATTCAAAGCCTTACTCAGTCTCTTCTCGGAAGCCTCGGGAACCTCCATCAATGTTGCTAAATCCCAACTTTTCTTCTTTAACACCCCTTCAGTGACTTAGAGGAACATTGCCAGGATACTGGGTTATCCCATAGTAGTACTCCCTTCGAATTATCTGGGAGCCCCTCTGTTGGACACAACCATTAAGAACGCATCATGGAGAACCATCCTCGACAAACTTGAACTAAGGCTATCATCCTGGACCTTCCACATGCTTAGTATTGCTGGTAGGCTCATCCTTCTCAAATCTGTTCTCCAAACTATGCCTCTCTTTCTTTTTTCCATTTTAGCTGTGCCGAAATGGGTCCTGAAAAATATTTGCAATCTACAAAGAAACTTCCTTTGGGGTTCCTCTGGTCTCAATAGGAAATGGGCTCTGGTCCAATGGAAGGAGATCTGTTAACCAAAACCAGTTGGTGGGCTAGGTTTGCGGGATCCCCTCCACAGCAATAACATAATGGGAGCCCGAATTTGGTGGAATTGGATCACCAAACCAAATACACCTTGGGCACGTCTTTGGCAAGCCAAATATGTGCCAGGTAGTCAGTTGGAAGAACTCATAAGAATCGGCACTTCTACTCCAGGCTCGTTGATATGGAATGCTGAAAAGCATCATAGTGCTTTTATCCAAGCGCATAGTTTCTGGGAGATCCATTCAGGCACTACTCCTAGATTTTGGAAGGAATCATGGCAACAACTCCCAAAATTAGCCTCACTCTTCAATAAACCTAAATGGCAAACTTCAATGCAGCAAGCTAACCAAATCTATGTTCATCAGTACTGGCATCAGCAATCCCCTGATGATTTCCAACTCTGGAGACCAGCGAGCACTTGGCAGGTGGATTGGTAAGGGGAGAACCATGAAGAGATAGATCAGGAGCTAACATTCTGGAAAATCAAGCACTCAGATCAAAAGGACAAACTGCACTGGGGTCACACACCAAAAGGAATGTTCACGACCAAAGAAGCATACCAGATTCTCTATCAACCAATGCAGGCAGCAAAGGATCAACTCTAGGATCAGGTATCGCAACCAGGCATATGGCCCAAGGTTTCCACTTTTCTTTGGCTTCTGAGCAAGCAGCGTATACTCACATGGGACAATCTTCAAAAGAGAGGTTTTATAGGTCCTTCCAGATGCCTAAATTGTAATCTTCATTCCGAAACCATCTCGCATCTACTGGATACATGTCCTTTAGCAGTACAATTATGGGAAAAAACAAAGCAATGCAATAGAAGATCGGGCAGACAGGTGGGCAGCATCAAGGAAACCATCAGAAACTGGCCCAAACATCCTTTTCAAATCCTTCTTTTAAATTCCCTCTAGAGCCTTCTCCCAGGCTTTGTCTACTGGATCCTATGGAAGGAGACGAACAATAGAATATTCAATAACCTCAGCAAGTCTCCAGATGCTCTTTGGATAATTCTCAAACATGATCTGCAAGAAACTCTTGCTCTAAAACAATGGCAAGAATCGGACTTGCCAGAATCTCCTCAGGAACGCCTAATCCTGAAAGAATGGAATTTGAACCTCACATTTTCAGCTCAAAATAAGAATAAATCCCCCAATAGTATTGATTCTCCCCACACATGGTCCCCTTCAAAAACTCACTCCTTCAAATTGAATTTCGATGGGGCTGCCAAAGGCAATCCCGAGCCAGCAGGATATGGAGGTGTCTTCAGGAATGAAGTAGGTACAGTCTTGCACATATATCATGGGTCAATCGGCAAAGACACTAACAATGCAACAGAACTGGAGGGTTTATGGAAAGGCATATGCATAGCAGTACATGAAATTTTTTTCCCTCTGGAGGTAGAAGGGGATTCGCAAATTTTAATAGCAGTCGCCATAAGGATTCAAGCAGCCTCCCCAGCAGCGAAGATAGCCTCAAGCTAGAGGCTTCTCAGTAGACTGGAACAGATTGAAGAAAGGCTAAGGACAACTAGCAGCATCACTTTCAAGCATATTAGGCGCACCGCCAACAGGGTAGCAGATAGACTGGCCAATCAGGGGGTTAATCAGCCACACCTACTCTTCTCAGGTCCTCTATGTGATACAAATGATGAACACCTCAAAAAAGAGTGCACTTCTCTGGTGCAAAAGGATCTCCTTCTCCCGGATGCGGGTGATCTTTCCAGCACCTAATACGAGGATGGTCCGGCAGGGGGGCACGTGGACGCTCACCACAGCCAGAAGGAGGTGCAGGACGTAGCACTTAATGATTCACACATTAAACATCATTATAGCATTAATAACCGAATTGCATTGTAATAATCGATCTACAATGAAGCGCGACATAATCTGCATTATTGCTCTTCTCATCAACGTTTCTGGGAAAAACAAGGGTGAAGGTTCAGGCGCCAGAGACAGTTCAGAACATTGTCTAGCTCTGGTGCGGAAAGTTAACAAAATCTCAGGCCTTCATGCTCCTTTCCACCGCCTACAACTTCTCCCAGGTAACAATTGTGCTGTATCCTCGATAACTGTTTATTTCGCTTCCATAGTTAATATCAAAATGACTAGAGAGCGCCCCAGAATGGGAAGCAAGAGAGGCAGCTCTCAGGCCCGGATCCTTCGCCAGGCGTCATCCACAACTTCGAACCCCTCGTCTAAGGCCTCAGACTATACTTTATACTGCTATACGGTGACCAGGAGAGGTCGTGGTAGAGGAAGGGGGCAGATAATGACATTGGTGAGCTCTCAGCACACCAGAACGCGCACGACTCGGTTCCACCTCCCCTGTAGACTGGGTAATTCCTCCTTCATTGTTTCGGTCACTGTTGAACTGAATGAGCAAGTTGGGGTTCGGAGATAGCAGGCTCAGGAATTCCTTAGCAACAGAGGATGGAACACCAGACAGCTCCCACGATGAATGTGACTAAACAAAGACAGGATAATAGAGGTTGTGCAATTCAGAATATGCCCACCCAAGCTGGCCCAAGCGCTCCTGCAGTAGAAGATAGCGCTAGAGCAGAGGGACATGCCGTGGAGTACGAAGAACCAGAGCATTTTGGCTGTCGCATCATTGAGGAACAACCTCCAACTCAGCATGAGGACTGAACAGGCTTGCGTGTCCCTGGTTTTGTTCAGTGGTCGAATGCAGTGGTTCATACCTCTCAGGGTTGAGTGTTTTTGGTCCTGATTATTTGTTAATAGAGGATTTGTCTATCCTAAGCATGTAGTGTCCGGTAACAAGTCTTTACAACTCTTCTTGAGGATCGGTTTCCCCTGCGTGGGCGGCATTCCATGTCGGTCAGTTAATATTTTGACTAAGGTGGCTTTCAAGTCAGAATGGGGTCACTGTCACGATTCGGAATCTTTAGTTTTGGACTCAGCAATTGTAAGTCCAACTAGTTTTTGCAAGTCTTGAGATAGTCAGTCCACTGTGCACTGTCAGTATGCTGTTACATGGGCTAGAACTTTTGGGACCCTCATCTCGTTGTATGAATATTTTGTATTAATATAGAAGTAGACTAATTTAGAAAAAAAAAAAAAGTAAATTCACATTATGAAATAATAAATAGAAAATAATAATATTTGAGAGACATAATTTTGTAAATTTTTGAATAGAATAATCTTTTATAAATATTAAATTATAAAACTTTATACAAAATATTTAATATCCTTTACATTATATCTCATAAAAAAAATGTAGAATTCGTAGAAAAGTTGATTCACATCAGAATAATAATTAACAAACTTTCTATTTTTATAATATGATAACTTTTTACACATACCAAATTATAAAAAATTATCCAAAATATTTAATATGTATTAAATTATATCAAATACAATATCATTCTTAGAACTGATTCTATTTGTAATTGTATTACAAATAAAGAAACATTGAAAATATTTGGAAGCTGAGGAAACATTAAAAATATTTAGAAGACAGTGCACATGATATTTTTTATTTTGGAAACATTTGTGAAAGCATAAAATTAGAAGTCATGCAACCCCAAGAGGGACGTAGTCTTTGTAAATTATATGAGTTTATGTGATCACTGGATAAGAAAACGGATGGCATCCAGTTTTAAAAACCAGTTACAGGAAGAATTACAAATCAATCTATTCTATTGAGCGTTATAATCATGGTATTGTAAGCAACAAAACCAACCTCTCAGAGTGATTCAGATTGATCAAGCTTCTTAAAATTAGGGTTTCTGGAAAAAAATGTCATTGTTGGCTAGTTTTAAAATTCAAATCCGCCTATCACAATTAATCTAAACAATAATAATAATTAGAATTTATCTTAATTTATAAATATTTTTATGGTAATTTATAAGATTTTTATGGTAATTTATAAGATTTTCTGTAAAATTTAGTGAAAATTTTAAGGATATAATTTTATTTATATTAGTTTTTAATATGCAAATTGTAAAATGTTTGGCAATATTTTTATGAAAATATTCAAATTTTTAATGATTTTAATAATCTTTATAAAATTTTTACTGATTGTTAAAATAAAATATCTTTTAATAATATAATTTTAAATTAATTATTTCTAAGAAAAATAAAAAATTAACACACCGTTAATATTTACCGCTAAAATTTTATGTAAATCCCATTTAAATTTAAAATTCTTACTAAAAATTAATGAAAAACAAACAACTAAAAATATATATATATACATGAGTATCAATTATATATATATAACAAGGTAGCCACAAACTCATATTACCATTTAAACTAAAAATTTAGGTGCCCTTTTTCTCGAAAAAACTCATATTACCATTTAAACTAAAGTTTTAACCTTACGCTCGAATTCTTGGAGTGTTTCCTCCTCTGATTCAGCGAAGATGTAATTTAAAACAATCATAATTTGAGCAGTAGGTAAATTTGATGAGTAGGTAAATTTGATCACTAAGCAATGCTCCAATTAGAGACAAGCTAGTAGTAGTAATAAACATAAATTCTACCGGGTCATTCACAAAGCATTAGTGCCCCTTGTTATTGCATAGGACTTTGATGTAATTTAAAACAATCATAATTTGAGCAGTAGGTAAATTTGATGAGTAGGTAAATTTGATCACTAAGCAATGCTCCAATTAGAGACAAGCTAGTAGTAGTAATAAACATAAATTCTACCGGGTCATTCACAAAGCATTAGTGCCCCTTGTTATTGCATAGGACTTGAATATCCCGATGAGCATTACAACTATGGATTCCAATAGATTTCCATCCATCCCAGTTGAGAATTTATGTTATCTAGCCCAAAAATGCAAATAAGAATGGAACTGATATCTAATGGTTGAGTGATGCAAACATTGCACCTTCTCCTGACATAGAGCTACATATTATGAATCTGAGTAATTGTATCTAAGTAATTCTATGTATAATATTATGTACAAATTTTTAGTGGGAGAAACCCACAACTGCAGAGCCAAACACCGACTTTTGTGTTAAATCTATCTCCCTAATTCATTTATTTTTCTTATAAAAAGAATATTATGCATTCATTTTTCTTATAGAAAGAATAATATACCTTCATTTTGTGAAACTTTATATTATTCATTACTTTTGTGTGAAAGATAAAAGTAATTGAGATTTTGTAGAAACTTTTCTTCCAAAATGAGCCTTTGGAACCTGTTGATGTCGTTGCCTCATTTTGGAAGTTGGAAGTTATTAATGCATCAGACTGTATTGACATCCCATTGAAGGATATGGTTGTCTACTTATAGTAGATATCATTATCCACAACCTCCCCTGTTTCGTAAGTATTTATGTATAATAATGGCAAACAAAAATGAACCTTTGGAACCTGTTGATGTCGTTGCCTCATTTTGGAAGTTGGAAGTTATTAATGCATCAGACTGTATTGACATCCCATTGAAGGATATGGTTGTCTACTTATAGTAGATATCATCATCCACAACCTCCCCTGTTTCATAAGTATTTATGTATACTAATGGCTGAAGTTTCGTAAGTATTTCTGTATAATAATGACTGAAAGAGAATTTAAGAATTTCTGGGTAACAATCATTGAAAGATAATTTTAAATGAAGCAATTTATATTTGATAGAAGATATGTGATAAAAGACATCTATATTAGGCCATAAAATATCAATTCTATCATTTTAAAATTGGAAAATATTTGTATATCGGAAAATGTACTTGAGATGTTGTTGACCTGTTGCTGTTTACTCTTTTGATTCATTTAAAGATCCAAAAAATGATCCATATATGTAAGAGCATATCTTCAATTTGCAGCAACGCCAATTCATCAATGTCTAAATGGGCAGATAAATTGGAAGATATATGTAAGAGCATATTTAAATTTACAACAACAACGAAATGGAAAGTTGCATATAAATGTGAATCTAGATAGACTTTCAACAACGACATAATAATTTTAGTTTGCAGTAGCTGCTAAAAGGGAAGCACAGCAAGAAGTTTGCATATAATTGTGAATCTAGATGACTTCAACAACAACATAATATTTTTTCTGTAGCTCTAAAATGGAGCAGCAACATACCTTCATTTGCACAACACCTAGTAAGGAATTAATTAAAATATTAAAAAAATAATTAAAAAAAATTAATGGGAAACTAAATAAATCATACTTAGAAGATATATCACTAATAAGATTTAAGTAATGTTTTTGAATATGTCATTGCCGGCTTCACCTTTGCACAAATTAGACCAACCAAGTGTAACACATTACATTTCACAATTTCGTTATGTCTTTACTTCCTTATTCATAAATGAAATTACTTTTAAACATCTAATAGGAGATAGGCTATTAGCTAGATAGGGCAACATGCCCTTATTTCTTGGTCTAGAGATGACCTTATTATTTTATTATTAGACATATAGCGTCTTTTGCGAGATGAATTTTGTTTTGCCAATATTTCCCTGAAGTTAGGGTATAAATTTAAGAGAAGATTGGTTAATGAAAATGAGATATAAAATGAGGAACCAACCAACCGTTGTAAATATAGGAGGGATAAATAATTTCGTTCATGTCCTTATCCAAGAACGCACAATGTTGTTGGAGAACGCTCATCTCCTTATTATCGTAATCCGTAGACCCATTTATATGTTCTGGATCTACTGCTTCCAAGCCTCTTGCTAAATCTGCAAAGTGAACCCACACCACATCTAATACATGTTAATCACATTCAAACAATAATATGGTTATATATATTAAGTTTGCATAAAATATAATGCTAATAACATTCCAACAATATTAAGGTTGCATAAAAGATCCAATAATGGTAATCCATAAAATGTAATTAATAATAATGTGATTTAAAAATT
This sequence comes from Pinus taeda, assembly GCA_000404065.3. Taxonomy (NCBI): domain Eukaryota; kingdom Viridiplantae; phylum Streptophyta; class Pinopsida; order Pinales; family Pinaceae; genus Pinus; species Pinus taeda. The sequence continues at coordinate 35,502 of APFE031182018.1, forward strand.
TTGATAATAATATTTTATTATTATAAATTCAATATTTATATTTGATAAAATTAAAATATAAATAAAATAATGTGGAGTAATTATTTAATTTATAATTATTATTTAAATTTTATTAAATTAATCAAATATAAAATATATTTATATAATTGTTGCAATGATTTCTAATATAATTGAGTTGATACTCAATATATTTTTGCATAAATATAAAAATATATCTAGCAACTTAATTATCAATCTCTTTAAATTTACAAATTATAGATTCAAATTTTGTCCATTTGAATTTCTGAACTCTGCGATCAAAATTCACTTGAATTTACAATCTAAGTGCCAGTGTTACATACAAGGCACTGGCATTTGTTCCTGCAGGTGGGTGTTCAATCTCCTTTGTGCAGTGACAGGCGCCCGTGCAGCGACTATTTGCAGGGAGGCTTCCGAAGGTTTCTCCTCCATATTTCACTTCGCTGCCAGACTTTCTCTCCGATGCTATAAAAAGAAAAAGGAAAATGCTTATAACAGACCTGCTCAAATACACCTTACACGAACAAGCTTCAACAATTGGGCAAAGACATAATAAGTAAATTTAAACACAGAGGCTCTATATAATGGGGAGGAAACGGGATGAGTGGGGTTACCCTTTTTGGTGAACCACGAACAACCAAGTAAAATAATTATGAGGTGACTAGTTTCTCCGTAGTCGATAATACTCCTCCTACGTAACCATGTCTGCCAGCACTATTCCGTCCTTTTTAAGTCATCTTTGCCGTGTACGTCATATTGTAACACTATGGAAAATTTTAAATAATTTTAGTGTTTAGTTCCAGGTATATATATATTTTTCTTAATTTTATTTTAAATTTAAAATAAGTGTAACATATTAAGAGTAAGAGTTTTTTTTTTCCGGAGGTAAGAAAATAGATTAATGGCCTAAAACCCAGAATCATTTTGCAGTGGTGAAACCCTGTACTCACTTATAATAGGTTTTTCCAGGATTAAAAAACATATAGTTTTTAAAAAATTACACATGGTTTTTAAAATTTATATTTATATATAGATTTATAAATATAATTTAAATGAGTGTACTCACTTATAATAGGTTTTTCCAGGCTAAAAAAACATATAGTTTTTAAAAAGCTACACATGGTTTTTAAAATGTTATATTTATATACAGATTTATAAATATAATTTAAATGACATATAATTGCAATTTTATTTAAAAAATATAAGCTAAAACATGTCCCTTTTTATGGACTACCAGTGGGACCACTACCTCGTTATTTTAGGTAGCTTGAGCCAGCCTCCATTCTCAGATAGAAGCGACAAATAACTATCCTCATGGCTGGTTTGACTAAAAAACATATAATTTTTAAACAATTACATATAGTTTTTAAAAAACTACATATGATTTTTAATGGTATAAATGAGAAGCGAGATAAAATTTTCACAGCGACATACTACTTTTAATTTGCAATAGCAGTTAAATGGGAAGTGGTTAAACTGGAAGGGAATAAAATTTGCTCATATTCGTCTCTTTTCAACCTGGGTAAATTGCAAAGAAACCCAACACCCTGCCTTTGAAAGATTAGGAGACAGCGATAATGAAATCAATTTTTCGAATAAGTATCTCGTGAAACGATGTACTCAACATTAATGTGCTATTTACACTCAAACACCGAGAAAACACGAAGTGTACCTGTTTGCCAAGAAACGAACTCTCAGAGGACAAAAGGAGGCTGTGCGAACGACTTTACCGCGTATCACACAGGGCACACCCTTCCCTCTCAAGAGTAAGACGCAGACTGCGTCATATAGACCATCTTCAAATAAGTTAAACAATAAAAGATTGGTCATATTCGTATCTTCTGGCTAAAACTGCAAAGCAACCCAACACCGCCTGAAAAGATTAAGAGACAGAGATGTAATCAGCTCCTTCAAAAATTCTTTGGTGAAACAATGTACTTAAAGTTAACGCTGCTATCACAGCCTCAAAAGATGTAGAGAGAGATATGCAATCATACTTAAAATTATCTGCTGAAACAATATACTTAATACTGCTATTGACTCTCAAAGGCCGACAAAGTGCAGAGTGTACCTGCCTGCCTAGAAACTAACGCTGGGAGGATGACTTCGGAACGGCCTTCTGGCAAGAATATGAAATATCATTTCTGATATTCATCTTCTAATTATATCCTTGATTTTCCTTTACTTAAACAATGAATAGATCGTCCTCCACAAGAATAAACTCTTCCTCTTTTGGTTTTCTGTACAAAACAATAGCACCTAGTTTACAAAAATAGATCCTAAGTCACAGAAATAGAATGAATCAACATTCAATTTACAAATAGTTTACAAAAATAGATCCTAAGTCACAGAAATAGAATGAATCAACATTCAATTTACAAATAGTTTACAAAAATAGATCCTAAGTCACAGAAATAGAATGAATCAACATTCAATTTACAAATATAAAGAAAGTAGGGTTTGTGAGTAAAAACATAGCAGAGCCAAACAACGAATATAATTTACAAAAGGAAATAAAAATAAATTACAAAAGGAAATAAAAATAAACGAGAAAGAGGATACTTACTTGAAATGCATTATAAAAACCTGCGTCCAACTCGTAGTGAAATTATTCAATTTCCAAGTCTCAAGTGAAATTATTCAATTCCCAAGTCTCAGTTCAGTATTTCTTTCAGGTTCATACTCTATAAATGTTCGACCTTCAACCTCTATCATCTTCACAGAAACAACAACTAGACACACAACATTTAACAGATAGACAGCCACAAAAATTCACAAGGACAACACATCGAACAAGACATTGTTTCAGTGGCATACATAATTCCAGCCAGGTGACAACAATGTGGAAGCAGTCACGCAATGAAGACACTGAGACAACTAGCGAGCGAGGTGCCAACGTCATGGAAACGCCATGAAGACAGTGAGATAGCTAGCCGACCACGTGCCAACGTCCTGCAAATGGTTTGACAGCCAAAAGTTTCGATATGAAAAATTTGAGAGTTTAGATATCCAAAGTTTATTACTTTTTTGAACTCATATAAATGTTTATCCAAACTTTGCAATTAACTGCAAACCAACCAAAGTCTAGATATCCAAAGTTAATTTTATGTGCTAGCCAGAAGTCGAAACATCCAAAGTTTTCATTGATGCATGAATAAAAACTTTAGGATATCCAAAACTAAATTTCATTGGGATGCGTGAGGCTTGCAATAAGACCCCAAAAGCTATGGACCAATTAAAAAAAACTTAATACATTTTATATTATTTTTTTATACTAAAACTTTGGTTAAAGTTTTGATGCAGATATATATTTCTGGTCAAACAAAAAATTAATATACATTCAACGGGATATCGATCGCTAATAGTCCCAGGCATGGACTAATAAGTGATGTTTAATGCATCATATTATGCACAGGTTTATTTAAGTTCTCGCTAGTGAGCTGTAGGAAATAATAGATTATTTACTTCATATTCTGCCATTGATGTGTAATAGATGCAAAGATGCTTAGGGCATGTTGCTGAATTATATTCCTTTTATATATAATGAATATCAACCATCTTGTTGTGATGAGAGAAGCAAGTTGCTTTTTAGCTCAGGCCGAGGAATGTCTTTTAGTTTTGTGTGTTATACAACACTTAGAGAAACAAAAAGAAAGAATAAAAAAGAAAGAATATTTGACATCAAACACAAGCAGGAAAAAAGGAAAATAAAAAAAAGAGTTGATATGAGAGCCAAATAAAATAAATAAACTATGCATAGATTCATCTTTATGATAGATACACTAAGTGGGAGAGTGATCAAAATACTGGAAATGCACCTCTCAATATTCTTAAACAACATAACGGATCCAGGGCTAAGATATATCTATTCTAGTGTAAATGTATAAGGATGTTTAGTGCTAGCTTATTATGTATGTGCCTCGGACATACTCACAAGTTTAGCTTCAATTTCGTGCATAAATATAGTGGACGAAATCAAAAATATTGTTTTAATTAGTTTTAAGTTGCTCTAATTAAAATCAAAACAACGCACAAAAGCTACCATTCAACTGATTTTAAGTTATGGGTAAATCCTATTTTGTTGACCATGTGCATGATTCAAGGCTGGCTAAAATGTTGAATGTTTGAATTCTACAACACGAAATTCAAACCTATTCAAACCTTGATATGTTAAATGAAATTAGATTTCCAAAATTTTGGTTTATTTTCTACATATATATATAATCCAAAATCTTTGGAATATCTATTTTTTTTTATCAAAACATTTAGATTTGAACTAGGAGATGGGAGAGTATCTGGGTATCAAACATTTGTTATATCTAAAACTTATTACTAGGGAATCCTTTTGAAGATGAAGCCATGTGTTATAGTTTTTAGTTTAGAATATATTAGGTGGATGAGCTTTTTTAAACGAACATAATGTGCAATATGTGTTCTAGTTTTCAATTCACTAGTTTTCAATTTAGAATATATTAGGTGGATGAACTTGAAAAAACATGAACATAGTGTGCAGTTGGAAGGAATGGTTGGAAGGAATGGGAAAAGATTAAGGTCCTTGCTTATTTCTTTAGTGACATTGCCCATTTCCTAGAATAACATGTGAATGACTAACCCATTCTTGTCATTAGCCATACCCACCAAACAAGTCGAGTAAGTTAGGTGTTGCCTACTAGGATTCCAAATCTTCATGTGGTATTGAATTACCAAGGTTGACTGACATTATGTGAATTACATAATGGAAACTCTTGAAATTTTCTATAAGTTTTATTACTACGCTGTTGTATCCACTAAAATTTGTTATTTTCTTTTGCATGTCTTATTTGACATGGTTAAATGTATTTTGTAGGGTTAAGAGGGATATTAAGTGAAAGGAATGTCCAAACAATGATGATTTTTAACTTTTTATCTGGAGAAATACCCTTCCTAAAATTAAGAAAACTCTAATGTCTATAAGGTGAAATTGTTATCCATTTTCTTCCTATGGCTTCTATAGTAAAATATATAAAATATTTTGTTCTTCTTTCCTTTGTCAAGTGATGTTGGGTCTTTATAGGGAGATGGCATGAACACTATTTTTTATCCCAACAACTAAAATTCTGGCCTGCTTTTTTCCCTTCATATGCATCTAGGAAAGGTCTTTGACCAATTCTCTCATTCTCTCTTCCTTCCTTGTGGGACGATAAAACACACATTGTGGCAGCTTAGCATTTCTCCTTTTCTTTCTTGATCATTTACAAAGAAGCATACATATATGGTGAGTTCCCTAGAAGAAGCTAGAGAAGCAATATAGTGAATGACAGTCTCTAGGTAAGGATGGTTTTGGGTGCAAGTTTAAAAAATTTTAAGGCATTTTTGTAGCTGTCAATCTTTAGAAAATGATTTAGCAACCAATTAAAAATGGAAGCCTTTGTCATATTAAGGTCAATGTAGTGGTTGAAGAGCACTAACCTATATGAAATGTTAGCACTATTGCACATGAAATTCGATGTAGTGGTTGGAGACCACTAACTATGTACAAAAATAATTAAAAATGGAAAATCTAAGACACAAAATATCAATGTGGTGGTTGAAAATTCCCCAATCACCATGGTTAATGTCTTTCACATAGATCTTGGAAAATCTTATAGAGAATAGATCTAAGGATATATTATGTGATGTCTCCAGGCAAGTACATACGATATTTGTTAAAAAAAATTGTTTATTCTTAACAATATGATAAGTTTGCTAGTATGCGTCACAAATTTGTTTTAGGCCCTCTTTAAGCCCATCACAAATTTTTTTTAGGCTCTCTTTAAGCCCGTGAATATCTCAAGGATTTCATTTTGGGCATGTCGGTATGGATTGATTTTAGAAACAAGTTATGAAAATGGTCAAGATTTTGTTTAGAAACAATGCAACATAATTTTTAGAAATTCATGACACTATATTTCGGCTTGTTATTTTTTATCTTTTTTTATTGGGATAACACATTTTTTTAAAAGGTGTTGGCTCAATGAAAGAGCACTTACTTTGCAAGCAGGAGGGTGGTGGTTCGATTCCATTGTGCCCTAACATGAATTAATCACCTCAGAAATAAAAAGATTACATTCTATATTTTGTTTCTAAAGAGAAATTTTTGTTGTCTCTAGAGAGACAATAACTATGATTAAAAACATATTGTCTCTATATATGTCTCTATAGAGACAATATGTCTTTAATTATAGTTATTGCCTTTTGAGAGATAAACATGAATTGTAGACAACAATACTTGTGTTCTGGATTGTCTTTATAAAGACAATATTTTAAGACAATAATTTGAGACACTCTCTTAAAGACAATTTTTAAAATATTTTACAATTTTTTTTGTCTCAATTTAAGACAATTTTCTTAAAATTTGTTTAAAAAATTATCTTAAAACCCATCTATATAGTAGTGTATGACATAGTGTTATACATTCCCAATTCCTTTATCCACCTTTGAAATCCTTGCTATTTCCTTAACCCATTGTCAAAAGTTTTATGTGTGACTTGACATCCACAACATCATTATGACCTCCCACTCCACTTACATAATTCTATTGAATAGACCATTACCTCATCCCTTCATCAAGTCAATCTTCCCACTCCACTTACATAATTCTATTGAATAGACCACTACCTTGTCCCATCATCAAGTCAATTAGAGGAGTATTAGTGCCCATAATCATCCTAGAAATGAGAAATTTTTCCATCCTTGGCTTTCCAAAAATAGTGTTTTTATATGGAAGGCTTTCCTTTACAAACTAGTTTCTAGATAAATGAGCTCATTCCACTCTTGGCTTTCCAAAAATAATGTTTTTGTAGTGAATGGTTTCCTTTACAAACTAGTTTCTAGATAAATGAGCTCATTGGAAAGATAGTTGTGATGTTAATTAAATTAAATTTTATGATTTTTTT
>APFE031182021.1:2975-32177 GCA_000404065.3 Pinus taeda
ATATATATATATATGAAAAATTAATTCGTTTATCAATTAAAATAACTTAAATAGCCTCACTATTTTATGGAAATTAAATTTTGATCCATTTTATATATTAAAAAATGCAACATAAGTTATAAAAAATTACAAGTAGTCTCTTTATTGCTTCAAGAGATTTGATATATTGGTGATTAACATGAATCTATATGGGTTATAATTATATCATATTAATATATTTTTTTGGAGAAATTATACCTCACCCATATAAGCCAGTTTTTCCTCAACAAGATCTCTTGACATAAACATGAGGGCTGAACTAGAATATTTTTTTTTATATCTTCTGGTTTAAAATTTTGTTGATTACATTTCCTAAATAAAAATGTTACACTTTTTTCTAAAAATATGCTTAATATGCTTACTATTCATGAATCATACCCTTCAATAAAATTTTCTTACATTATTAATATCCAATTCAAATTATATATATAAAATTCAAATTCAAATTCAAATATATATAATATATAATATATATGTATATATTTATATATAATAGTTAATTATTAGAGAAAATCAATTTACATTTTTCATTATTTATTCAAACTTCTCCGGGTCTTCAACTTCATATATATATATATATATTAGAGAATCAATTTACATTTTTCATTAATTCTATGCAAACTTCTCCGGTCTTAAATTGCGCACAAGGTTAGGAATAAATGGCAGTCCTGCTTGCTCTACTTTATTTACAACCATTTTATTATAGAAATCATTTTAAATACATCTTCTGAAAGTATTTAGGATCTCTCGGCCAGGTTTATCATGTCAAAAAATATGTATTTAAAATCACATCCACAGGGACGACCCAATCAAAGGTGTCGGTAGCTAACGTCAGTTAGATGACGGAAGGTTAAGATGTTGAGTCCACCCAGAGAATTAGGTACGACTGAACGTTATCGCAGGATTCAAGAAGTCGTTTCTTTAATTTTACTTTTTCATTTCTTTGTTCAACCCTTTTCTCTATAAATGGAAGCGAGACGTTTGACAACCACAAGCACATTTGCAATTTCCATTTGCCTTAAAATCGAATTAGTTGCCCCAATACTCTGGGACGATCTAAATTATGAAAGATCCATGTCCTTTGCCTATATAAAAGCTGTACTTTGTTAATTGCTTGGATTGATTAATGCACTGTCTCTTTGCCTAAAGACTGTATTTTCTTAATTGCTTAGATTGGTTAACGTATCGTGGTGTTGGCACAAGGCTCGTCAGATGCTGGTCAAAGCAGTACATCGCCCTGGAAACCCTCTTTCCAATGGGAGGACTTCAACGTAACTTAAATGGGAGGATTTAAGTGGTGCTGCAGCTACAGAAAAGAATAAAGACGCAGAAGAAAGGATTAAAAATGGTAACAGCCTTTTTAAAACGAGAAGTTTTCTTGATGATGTAAACAACAACGAGGAGGTAGAAGCCCCTCCAGGGTTGGAGCTACAGCTATTCCCCTGTCACTGATCTGATCTAACTGTGTAGTGCGTCCATGCCGGCTGGTGATTCCCTACCATCCATCACTAGCCCACTCTGTTATGTTGCGGGTATGATTGTAACAAGTCGTGGAGAATTCGTACTGCAACTCTGCCCCTTAAATCAAGTTTTAAATAATATTGTCTTCTCCTATGGTTTGGTACATACGCAATTGGATTTTATGTTTTATTATTTTTTTTAATACCAACAAATCTATTTCAAAATCTGGTTTGGTACATACGCAATTGGATTTTATGTTTTATCATTTTTTTTAATACCAACAATTGTATTTCAAAATCTATGACAGTAAGTTAGTGGGATTAGGTGAAAGCATCCTTTTTAAAGAGGTTCTCGTGAACTTTGACTTGATTGTACCTGCTCACTCTGATCCCACTGGATTGTAATTTAAACTATATACGTCATGATTGCCACACCAACTTATTCAATGACCTGTAATCTTGTTTCATATATAGTGATGCTATATATGATTAAAAGAGGTAAAAATATTATCTAAGTTGAATTTAATTTTACGAAATTTTTAAGCGCAGTTTAACTTTTCCATGTCTATATAATAAATACGAGAAGGAACATTATCAAGAGTGATTGTTTGCCGAGTTTTATTTACTTTCTATCTTTACAATATAAAAATTAAAAATCATAATACTATTTTATAATTATATGTTTTTCTACGAGTACATGAGAATTGACTGAATGTTACTAATTTTCTGGAAGGAATACCATACCAATAACACGTATAAAAATTTGATATTCCAGTGTTTGCTTCTCATCTAGACATACTAACAAAAATACTAATACAAAATTGAGTTTGCCAGCACGCATGCATGCCTGACCTTCAACAAATGTACCCTGAAACATTCAGCAGAGTCATTCAAATCTGGACTTGGAAATGGAAATCGACCGAGAAACCTACAGGAACAGAGTGCCCAAACGAACCATTCATGAACCTTGCCCAACGAGTAGCGTGGCCACTGCTCGACGCAAACACAGGTTCCCTTGTTGACTCGTCTTCACGTGCTCTGCCAACATGTGGTGTCTCCGGAATTGGTTGAGCGACCGAAGCAGAGCACCCAATCTACTGAGCTTCCCATGCGATGTTTCACATCCAATTGCAATGTTTGCATTAATTGTTCCCTTCGTTGGTGCTGGCCCAAAGGAAGTGAGGCCAATTGAGTTGAGTTGTGGCTAGTTGATGCTTCCGAGAGACTAATTATCGCTGTTGATAAAAGCAGAGCACCCAATCTACTGAGCTTCCCATGCGATGTTTCACATCCAATTGCAATGTTTGCATTAATTGTTCCCTTCGTTGGTGCTGGCCCAAAGGAAGTGAGGCCAATTGAGTTGAGTTGTGGCTAGTTGATGCTTCCGAGAGACTAATTATCGCTGTTGATAAAAGCAGAGCACCCAATCTACTGAGCTTCCCATGCGATGTTTCACATCCAATTGCAATGTTTGCATTAATTGTTCCCTTCGTTGGTGCTGGCCCAAAGGAAGTGAGGCCAATTGAGTTGAGTTGTGGCTAGTTGATGCTTCCGAGAGACTAATTATCGCTGTTGATAATTATTTTTTTTGGATTGTTATTATATATGGTATAATTACACTTTGGATTGTTATTATATATGGTATAATATGTAATTAGTTTTACATTTTGTTTTTAGGTTAATAAGTTACCCCACACAATTTTCTAGTATTTTTATCAATAATATGACGCTATTTTATTGTGCTCTTTCATTGTGGGGTTTATTTGGGCTTGTACAAGAGGTCTGGTTGAGTTGTTCGTAAACTCCATGTATTTGAACTTTATGGTGAAGGAGAGGGGGAAAGTGAAGACTGTGAAGATGAAAGGCACCACAAGGTTAATCCATTGGAGCAATAGAGTGGGATACCCAAACTATTGACTCTTTGTAAGTTTCAGTAAGTTTTATATATTTGAGTGATAATGAAAGACCATTGGAGAAATTGAGTGGCATTACCTTTTTACATTTACTACAAGTGCCTAATCATAGTATTTGCATTTACCACAGTAAATACAATTTTTTTAACAAAAAAAATACAAAGTTTGAATGATACAATGTTTTTACAGAAAGAATTATGGAGAATACAAAAAATTTTAGTCAAATTTTTTATTGAAGTATTTGTGAAGGATACTTAAAATGAAGTATATATATGTTCGTGGCTTGAATAAAACTTTTAATTGAAGAGTTGTCAATTTTTTGGCGAGGATATATATTTTTTGGTGGTTGAAATTTTAATTAAAGAGTGGTCAATTTTGTGGTGATTTGAAATACATATTTTTTGGTGCTTGAAATTTTAATTAAAGAGTGGTCTATTTTTTGGTGATTTTAAATACATATCTTTTTACAATTCTTTTCAAAAGAATACAATTTTTTTTACGAAAAAAGATACAAAGTTTCAATGGTACAAGGTTTTTACACAAAGAATTATGGAGAATACAAAAAATTTTAGTGAAATTCTTTACTGAAGTATTTTGAAGGATACTTAAAATGAAGTATATATATATGTTGGTGACTTGAATAAAACTTTTAATAGAAGAGTGGTCAATTTTGTGGCGAGGATATATATTTTTTGGTGGTTGAAATTTTAATTAAAGAGTGGTCAATTTTCTTGTGATTTGAAATACATATTTTTTGGTGGCTGAAATTTTAATTAAAGAGTGGTTGATTTTGGTGATTTAAAATACATATTTTTCTTTTAATTGAAGAGTGGTCAATTTTGTGGCAAGGATATATACTTTTTGGTGGTTGAAATTTTAATTAAATAGTCACAATTTTCTCATGATTTGAAATACATATTTTTTTAAGAGGCCATTGGTAAAATAAAATTTCTTTTTGGAGACTAATAAGATTTGAACCTAGCTCTTTAGGAAGCTATTTTTGAAACTTACCACTAAACCACAAAGCCAACTTTGTTAAAACAAGAGGAGAAATAAATTTATATCTTTTCAGAAGTATTGCATATATTTTGAATTTTAAAAGGATTTGAAGAATATTTGGCTACATAACAATTATGATTTCAATAGTTTCCATAGTTGGAGTTGTTCTTAATGGAAAGGGAAATTATCAAAAGTGGTTTAGAAAGCTTAAAAGTGCCTTTGTTTTTAATGATTTGTGCGAAGTTTGTTAAGGCAAGAAGGATAGTGATGGAAAAGAAATTGCACTAGAGTCGCTGATAATGAGAAGCAATATGCAATTTGGGAGAAAAAAGATAACAAGGAGTATGCATTAATAACTGCATCAGTGAAAGAAGAGGTAAGCAAATATGTCATTTCTTGTGGTACTGCATTCAAAACACTAAAGAAGTTGAAAAAATTCTATAATTCACACTCATAACTCGAAATTATTCAATTATTGTTAAAGTTGTTTAATATGGAGATGAAGGATAATGATCCTTTGAAGAGTGCCTCTGAAATAAAAGGAATTTTTCATGATATATAAACCACTAGAATTAAAGTAGATTTACAAACTACAACTTTTATAAAAGTCCTTCACCTTGTCTATTCAAATTATTTGGAATCTCTTCAAGCTAGTAGGCAGCTAAAAGACATTACATTTGATAAACCATTAAGTAAAATAGCTGACAGAGAAAAATCATTTGGGAAGAAAGAGGCTCCACATAACTCTAATGTAGAAACTTTGTGCCTTGCACAAAAGGATCAAAAGTCTCATGATGAAACTTCTAGAGGTGATAAAGTTAGTAGAGGTCATGGTAGGAGAAATTATAGAGGCGGAGGGGGCAAAACTAATCAGTGAGACAGACAAAAAAATGATAGACAATAAAGGAATTTTAATGATAGACCAACTATCAAATGTTTTAGATGTGGTAAAATTGGTCATACTTCTACTAACTATAAAATCCCTTGGGAGAAAGTTAGTGAAATGAGAGAATAGTTGAATGAAAAGAAAGATCAGCCACCACGAGATAAGTGAAAATAATCAGTGTCTGCACATTACATTATTTCTCACTGTAATTTTAATATCAATGATGTTTTCAACAGTAGATTTTCTTCATGGCAAGATACTTGGATTTTGGATTCAGGAGCCACTTGTCACATGACATTTAGGCGAGTTTTTTTTTAAACTTTCGGTGACGATATTGATGGTGTTATTTACTTTTCTAACAAGTCTCAAATTAAACAATATGGAATTGGGTCTATTCGTTTGAAGATACCGAAGTTTGCATATAATGTTCTACAGGATGTACTTTATATTCCATAGTTTCAGTGAAATTTGATGTCTCTTATCCATGTTCTACAACAGGGGAATTCTATTCATATATTTGATGGCAACATCAAGATAAGGAGAGCATTTGATCATGCAGTTGTTATGACCAATGTGGAAGAAGGTATGCTTTTAAAATTACATAGTACTTTATCTACTAATTCTCGTGAAAGTTCTATTATTTTCGCACACCAAAGTGATATCCTATCTCCCAGCTTGTTGTGGCATGCTCGATTTAGTCACATCAATTATGGCAACATCAAAATTATGAAAAAACATGGTATTAAAGGTCTTCCGATAGTTCCAAGAAATATTACACCTTGTGATGCTTGTATTATAGAAAAACATTATAAATAAGCATTTCATAGTTCTTCTTTCAAATCTTCCTGAAAATTAGGTCTCATACATTTAGATTTATGTGGACCTATGTCTGTTTCAACTACAAATGGAAATAAATATGTGCTCACATTTATTGATGATTACTCGAGAATCTGTTGGGTGTATTGTTGAAGAATAAGTCAGAAGTGTTTGATGCTTTTTAAAAATTTTCATTTCATGATTAAAAATGAAACTCAATAGAATATAGGCATCCCTAGAACTGATAATGGTGGTGATTACACTTCTCATGTTTTTGAACAATATTTGAAGGAAAATGGAATCAAACATCAAAATACCATACCTTATATTCCACAATAGAATGGCGTTAGAGAACGCATGAATAGAACTTTTCTTAATATGGTTAGATCTATGATGTTGTATAAGAATTTTAAATTGTTGTTTTTGGGAGAAGCATTTCTTTGTGTAGCTTATATTCATAATTATTATACATCTTTTGTCATCAATAATAAATCTCCTTATGAAATGTGGTATAATCATCTTCCTGTTGTTCAACATTTTAGAGTCTTTGGTTTTCTATGCTATGCATTAAGTCCTAAACATCAACGCAACAAGTTGGGTGCTAGGAGTCGTAAATGTATTTTCTTGGGATATTCTGCTACTTCCAAAGTTTATCGATTATATGATGAGGAGAATAAGAAGTTCATTCTTTCCAGAGATGTTATTTTCCTTGAATTAGATAAAAGTAATTCCACTGTTGATAAGCAACTGACTCATTTGGAGAAATTTTCATCTAAGAAATTCTATTTTGAATCTTATAATGTTGTTCCACACACTGAAGGGGGGGTTCCCATTCTGTATCAGTCTATGGTACTTCCATCTTTGACTCATGAGAATGTTATTGCTATAGAAAATTTGGATGATAGTAATATCTATGGAGGACCAGAAATTTCTCTTGAAGAGCCTGTTCTTGAGCCTATTTTTCAAGATGAGCAACCATAACAACCACTTCAGCAACCTTTACAAAGATCTACACGTGCTCGAAAAGTTCCAAGCAAGTATGATGATTTTCAAATAGGAATGTCTTCTCAAGGTAATTCAAGTAATGTTTCCCATCACTGTGAATTCAATTGTTGTAGAATTAGTGAACCAAATTGTTTTAAAGAAAATGCTATTTGTGATGAATGGAAGGATGCAATGAAAAAAGAATATGATGCACTTATTAGGAATGGAACTTGGAGGTTAGTGGATACTCCTACAAGCGTCAAACCCATTGGTTGCAAATGGGTGTATAAGAGCAAATAAAAAGAGGATGGTTCACTTGATAAAGACAAGGCAGATCTTGTAGCAAAAGGCTACGCTCAAAAGGAAGGCATTGACTACACAAAGACATTTGCTACTACAACAAAATGGAGCACAATTAGAACTTTGTTTTCTCTTGCAGCTCAGAATGGCTAGAAGATACACCATATGGATGTTAAAACAACTTTTTTGAATGGCGATTTGAAGGAGGATGTTTATATGTTTCAGCCTAAAGGTTTTGTTGTTAAAGGGAAAGAGCAAAAGGTATGCAAATTGGTTAAGGATTTGTATGCAGTAAAACAAGCATCTTGTGCATGATATGAAAAGTTAATTGAACACCTTCTCAAGTTCAATTATAAGTTATTTGATCTCGATTATGCAACTCTTTTTGTTAAGAAAATTGGAAAGTTAGTTGTATATTTGGTTGTGTATGTAGATGATTTGATCATCACAGGAAACAATGATGACTATATAGTGTCCGTTAAAAGAGAATTATTGAAATTTTTTGACATGACATATTTGAGCTTATTACATTATTATTTAGGGATTGATGTTGATCAGAAACCCAAATATATTTTCATTTCTAAAAAAAACTATATTGGACAACTATTTGATAGATTTGGGATGCAGGATTGTAATCCTGTCGCTACTCCTATGGAGCAGAATTTGAAGCTTACTTCCACTGAATGAAGTATGTTTGAAGATCCAACAAACTATAAACAACTTGTTGGAAGTTTAAATTTCTAACTACTACTCAACCTGACATAGCTTTTGTTGTAGGGATACTTTCCAAGTTCAGGCATAAGCCATGTGAAAGTCATTGGAATGTAGCAAAGCGAGTGCTAAATTATTTGAAAGGCACTTGAACATACGGAATCAAATATTCCAAAGCTGCAGTTTTACATCTCACCGGCTATTCAGATTCTGATTTTGATGGAGTTAAGGAGAATGGAGTCTCTAGTTCTAGTTATTTGACGAGTCTTGGATCGACAACCATCAGTTGGAGATCATGCAAGCAATATGTTCCTGTTGATTCTACCACTGAAGCCAAATATGTTGTAGCAACTGAAGCTACAAAAGAAATCATTTAGCTTTGCAAAATACTTGAAGACTTGCAGGAGAAACGAAAGGCTTCAACTCCACTACTCATCGACAACTCTTTTGCAATTCAGTTGGCCAAGAATCCCAAGTTTCATGATCGAAGCAAGAATATTAACACCAAATATCACTTTATTCAACATTATGTAGAGGCCAAAATTATTCATCTAACACATTGTCCTACTTCTGAGTAGATCATAGATATTTACAAAGCCACTAGGATGTGAAAAGTTTGAAAAGTTCAGATTGTTACTCAGCATGTGAGATGTCCCTTCATATCAAGGGGGGGATGTTAACTAATCCTTCAGGATTGTTATTATATATTGTATAACATGTAATTAGCTTTACATTCCGTTTTTACAGTTAATAAGTTGTCGACACACAGTTGTCTTGTACCTAGATTGCACTTGTATAAATAAGTATTTTTATCAATAATATTATGCTCTTTCCTTATGCTCTTTCATTGTGTTCTTTTATTGTGGAGTTTATTTGGGCTTCTAACCTTGAGCCCTGATGAGTGTTGAGGCCACTGCTACATTGGATCAAACACCCACTCTTGTTAGCTACACTTTTATCGAATCCTTAACTTAAGGGGAATTCAATGTGTGAGTACTAGGAATTCGGGCCATGAGGTTATTCTTCTAGATTTCCATGGTTCGTTTTCCAAAGGTGAAGATTGGAACTACTATAGCTAAAAATATTAGAAATTAGCAGGATATGCTCGGCCGCAAGGGAGAACTGGGCTCTTAGGAGAGCCTGCAAATTGTAATCAGGCACGATCATCTAGGAACCAGAGGATTGCAAATGTTGGATAGTTTAATCTGCAGCTGAACTAGGGGAATTCCACTATAATTAGGGATATTTCTACCAAAAGTAGGGCAATGGCCATCTTTCGATGCATCTAGAGGCAACAAACTCCCACAATAGGGCCAACCATGGAGTGCATGAATAATGAGAAGAAAAATGGCATGGTACATAGCTAAACACTACCCAAAGGTGGAAAAGGGGCTAAGCATGGCGATAATCGGGTTAGAGAGCCAATTAAAAATGGGAATAAGCATGTGAAATGTGACAGAATGACTGTCAGCCATTATTTTTTGTAGAGGGGCATAGATAATCACAAAGGATAAGAGATCTTGCTACGGGTCAGAATTTAACAGCATGTATATGATATTTTACATGGCAACATGCCTATATAGTGGCACTAGTGGCACTGCATTATCTTCAAGTGGAGGATTAAAAGTTTTTTTTTTTTTTTGGTAGGTAAGCACCCACGGGGGATTTGAACCAATGACCTATCACAAGAAGTGATTTAACAATGCACCCATTCACCATCAATCTGAAGCCCCGTGGGCAAAAATTAGTGTACGAGACCCCCTTGTTTGTGGGACAAGGGATTGGTTCTTGAAGTTTAGGATTTAAAGTTGTTAGTGCCATGATTTTATAATTATAAAATTATGTTAATAAGTATATAGGTATATTTATTTTTGGAGTAATGGTTTTAAAATTCTAATTTTATTATCAATTAATATAGGAAATTTTTTTATGAGTAGATATTATTTAAATATTTTGTACAAGTCTTTTTTTATTTATTTTATTTTTAGGTTTTTATTTTTTTTAGTTTGATGATCATGAGCAAAATTTCAACTTTGATGAGCTCTCAGCTCAATAATTACTAGTAATGTTAATAAATATGTTTTTTTTTGGAATAGGAATTATAGAGTTTTAATTTAATTATAGCACCAAGAGACTCTCCAACCCAATAATGTTTCAACATTTGATTAAGTCAAATTACATGAAAATTAAATAAAAATAAGAAAGTAAAGTTAAATAAAAAGATTAATGTGATTAATGTAAGAATTTTAAATTGGTCAAAATAAAATAAAAAATAACAAAACATATAACTATCTATATAAAAAAAATAATAATAATAAAAATAAAAATGTTTATGGTATTGACAACCCATGGTATTGACCCATGGTATTCATGTTTAATATAATCTATTTAAATCAGGAAATTAAGCCAGCCTAGATCCATCTTAACTTTGAATCTACCAACAGCCAAGATGGATCAAATCTCGATTCTCTTGATATGTAGACCTATTTTAGAGTGAAGAATTGGTAGATCTAGAGTTAAGATATATCCACATAATACTTTAGAATATTTTTAGTAGCATACACTAATGAAAAGCTAAGATTTATTTCCTAACTAGTATACATTTTTTCTCCTTTTAATTAAATTTATTAATTAAAAAAAAATGTCATATGAACAAGCGGCATATGAAATGAGTTGTGGTTCTTTGGGCATTTAATATTGATAAAACATAGTACTGGATCATGATATTGTAAGAAATATTATATACAAATTAATAATCTTCACATTTAAGACTCTTATTACTTGTCTTTTAAAATGTATATATATTTAGCAAAGATATTAATTAATTTTCCCCATTGGCAATTGGATTGATTTTGAATGGGTTTAATAATAAGGCACTCCATGAGTATAGTTTTTTAATCTAGAATTGGACGATATAACTGAAAGTAGCGAAGTCAAATTCTATATATTAAATAACTTAAATTCAAGTTCTTAAAAATCTTTGCTAGATTTTTGTTAAAGCTAACAAAAAACTCTGAAAAAGTTAATTTCGTGTATTAGTTAGACTATATTTTTCATATATATATATATATATATATATATATAAAATCTATATATAAATATAATATAATGTTTAATATAATCCAGTACAATTAAAAAGTTTCACATAACATGAAATGTTTTTAGGCCTATGAGTGTTTATAGATGCAAAAGGATTGGTAAAATACTAGCCTAGATCCAATTAACTTTGGATCTATTAAGTTTCAAGATGGACCAATATCGAGGTGCAAACCTCTTTTTTGAGTGAAAAATTGAGGAAAAGTTTGTACCTTGAAAGATTTGTTCCAAAGTTAAATGGATTGATAAATCAAGAGTTAAATAGATTAATAGATTAAGAATTAAATAGATCTAGGCTAATTTAATTATTAATAATTTTTTCTTTTTAAATGTAATAATTGATATTAATAAAAATGTCTAACTTCTAAACAAGAACCATTACATAGTTCCCCATATTCCACACTACTGCTATTTACATAGTTCCTCATATTCCACACTACTACTATATTAAGAAGCAGGAAAAAAATTCTAACCCAAGCTTATGGAACTTCTTCTAGATATTCTAAACAAGTGCCTTTTATAAAATTTGCAAGAAAACTCCTAGCAACAAAATATACAAAGTATACGTACATAAATTCATAGGATTTTGAATCATGATAAAAAGGTCTAGCAACTAATAATCATGTCTATTCTTTTATCCCTTAGAGTTCAGTAATCAGCCTTGGTTTGTGGTACCTGCCTTGTGGATTCTCTTGGTCTTTTTCTTTTCCATGCTAGTTCTTCAATGGTTGCATCCTCCTAATGGAAAACTTGAGCTTCAGTAGTGAAATTATCTTCATGCTATGGGAGTCCAACACCCATTGTAACCAACCCTATTCTCATTTCAATTTAGAACTTCTCCATTTTGCTTTGCAGTAGTGAAAATTTCATGCCCATTAACAATCGATAATTTTTCATTTCATTTTCCTGAGTTGCATTCCTCTATTGCAGAACATTCAACATATCCTCCATTACTTATAAAAACCTATCCAAGAGTTGATTGGATTTCTCCTATTCATTCCAGTAATTGGATTCTCCTATTCATTCAAGTAATTGAATGGCTCGAGGTCCGCCATGACAAGTCTATTCAGCCTTTCTCTTATAAAGCCAATCCATAGCCCATGGACGTGAGCACTTCAAACTACTGCAACACATCCACGAAGAAAAAATGCATAAAAATCTGACTCTCCCACTGCTAATAATTCATTATAGCTTTGTGTCTACAGTTCTCAATGACAGAACATTACAAAAGTGGATATTGGCATCACCATCCTTGTTATGGCCGAGTTAGACTTTGATCTAACATCCTAACACCATTAATCGTAAGATTTTCAAATTCATATTTGGGTTGCATCGAGCATGGGATATATCACGATTTATATAGAGGGGCAATGCAAGTAATTCCATTCTACCAAAATTGAATTTATAAACAAGGTAGAGGCCATTCTCATATTGATATTCTAGTTCCCACCTTGGAGTATTAAATTTTCTACTACCACCTGTGTAAGTGATAGGATCGTGGCATTAATTTGAGCCTTCAATCCTTATTTGCAAGCTCTGGTGCATGCTGTTGATTCATTTGATATCACATTTGATCATACAAATAATTCACTTTAGCTAGAGTTTTCCCTTCTATTCATCTCAAACCACCAACCACCTTTATCGTTTGAATTATTCCCTTGGGTATTGGCCATTATTTTCATGATAAGGGAAAATTTATAATCGCCTATTATCCAATTCCAAGGATCCATATGTTTCTTTGTTTGCTATTTTTTTAGTGATCTGGTTCAATTATGTTAACATGTGAAAAAATCAATTTGCTCAAATTGTTTGAAATGCAACATAATCCTTTGTAATAAATAAGGGAGGGTAGAGCTTTTAGCTTTTTATTTTAAAAACTTGTTGAATAACTATGAATGAGGTTCCTATCATAGTTATTTTTGTAATTTCTTCTATTTAGTTGGATTGTTGTTTATATAGCTCAACCCCTAATCGTATTGTTCTTTGTTTTTTCGTCGAGGAAAAGATGATATTATTAATAATTATTATTATTCTATATTTTAATTTATTTTATATAATTTATTTAGTTAAAATGTTTTAATTAATAATTATAATTAATCTCCCAATCGATATGTGGGTCATTAGTCAGGACAGCCTCGATCCAGCCATGCATAGTACCCAAGAGCTTATTGTCATCATCCCCCACATGCTCAAGGCAGGGAGTGTGGTGTCCTTCAGCATGAATACCTATTAGGGAAGTGGGCAAGGTGGCGGGATAGGAAATAAGGCAGTGTGGTGGAGTAGGCAAGGTCATTCAACATGCAACGCAGGGGTGAAAGGCTATGGAGAAGGGTGGCAATACAAAGTAGTGGAAGGTCAATGGAACAGGAGGAACCTTGGTTGCGGACGGACGCCTGCAGAAACCGAGTATGTATTTTGGCTTTGCCTCGTCATTGAATATATGTTGTGGTTGGGGTTATGCTAGGGGTAAAGGAGGGAAAAGTGTTCGAAAATATGGGGAGTAGAATGATGCTGGTGGCAATGGGGGAGGGAATTGCTTTCCATGGCTTGGTTTTGTGTCTATATTTTCTCCCAAATGGGTAAAAACCATGACTTGCCAAGTGGGAGGGGGGGGGGGGGGGGCTCGCAATTCAATAGGGCCAGGGTTTGTAGAGAGTGGCAGGTGGAAGCTGATGGGAGGGGGTTGGTATCACAACCACGACTATAGTCTGTAAAAAACTACTAGAGTAGCTGGAAACCACTCAAGATTGATGGCAAGGCCAAGAATCCTGAGTGGAAAACTAGCTGAATGGACATGAGAGGCAAAGCCATTTCTCTTCGGGTCGAGGAAGCAAGGATATGGAACCATCACAGGTGTACTACTATAATCAATGAGGGTCTGTGGGCTTGGCCTGACATGGGGCGGGATGACCTGCACAAAATCCATATTAAGGTGGAAGGGAATAATGGAGGGCCTCTAGATAAGGGTTAGAGACCTCCCCTCTGGGATCTGTAGGCTTCGTCCCACCCCTGCACGGATGCGGTGATAAATGGAGGAGATGAAAAACATGAACAAGCAAGGTGGAGTATTATGGAAATTATGATTTTGAATATAACTTTTTCTGGGTGTCAACAATGCACTGCTAAACAGGTAATGGCCCATGCTACAAGAGGATGTTGATTCAATAGGAGAGGCCTGTCCCCCTGGAAAGATAAGGGCTGAGCAAGTCAAAAACTCGCAGGGGTTGGAAATCAGTAGAGTACTCATCACTAAAGCAACAGAGGCTTACTGTGAGGGGATGGATGCTGGCATATGAAAATTGCTCGAAGAATGGGAAGAGGAGGTAATGTAAGGAAGCGAGATAGAGGAAGATATGGATAAGTGGAGGACTCCTATTTTGAATCTAGGGAACACCAAAGGGAGAATCACACAGTTCAAGAAAATGTTGTACTTGTACTAGTTAATGAAGAGTCTACTCAGCAAATCGATGGAGCAGATATTTGTGGGTATGGCATGACAGTTTAGGGAATGCCGAATTATAAGAAGGACATCTAGAAAATTCTCTTTCGGCTACACAAACATGATATCAGGATGGACAGAATTGACCGCCACATCCCTTGCATTCTGGACTTTTATGGCATGCCAGGGGCATCAGCTGAAGATCCAGCTCCCGTCACATCTGCCTCAGAGGAACTGAATGATTAGACTCATCCCCATGCATAATTTTGGTCTATGCAGTTAACTTTTAAGTTTTATGTTGCAAATTTTAGTTTTTACAGTTATGCAGTGTCTAGACATGAGATAGAGATATATCTAGCTGAGCTGGAAAGATTGAAACAATACTGTTTTTGGATGGGATTGAAACAATACTATTTTTGGATGGCTTACAATGTTGATCGGTGGCCAAGAGACTTCATTTTCCCTCAAGGAAATTTGAGGCCAGCTAGTTAATCTGTTTGGTCTAAACTTGCCTATTATATAATAGAAAATGGAATGGACCTGCCAAGCTTAACAAAAAAATAGATTTAATTAATATTTTTTTAAATATAAATTGACTCAATCAAAATGTTTAGATAATTTGACTCTCATCGTGAAGATGAACCACTAGTTGGTTAGAAATGGGTCGACAATATTTACTCCTATGTGATTTTGCAGATTTTTTTTTGTCAAACATATTTGGATCATAAAACCCTGAATTCAAAAGTAACAAGAAATTGCATATCTTCCATGCTCGGTTGAAGAGTGTTTCTCTACTCAATGATATCTAAGGTAAAGTGCGGGTGAATATCCATAGTTAAAAATCTTTTTATATTGTAAGTATTAAGTTTTTACATGAAATTTAAATATGATTACAAAATTATTATTTTAAGTTATATTGTAAAATGAATCTTAATTTATAGCTACTATTTATTGGGCCTAATTTCTAGGTGAATATGGAAGAGATGTTGTAAGATTATGTTATGTGATGTGATGCTATGTTATGTAAAAAATTTGACTCAGTAAAAAAGTAAATAAACTATAAAAATAAAAATAACG
Organism: Pinus taeda; assembly: GCA_000404065.3. Lineage (NCBI taxonomy): Eukaryota > Viridiplantae > Streptophyta > Pinopsida > Pinales > Pinaceae > Pinus > Pinus taeda. The sequence goes on from APFE031182021.1 coordinate 18,696, forward strand.
TTACGTTAAACATTTTTACTCGATCAAAAATAAAATAAAAACTTTTTTTAAATAACTCTATATTAATAAAAAAAAAAAAAATTCTAAACTAAAATAATAATGTTTTTGAACTCTAGGTTTATGAGAACCCCTGGTATTGACCCATATTATTCATGTGGAATATAGCCTATCTAAGGGAGGAAATCCAGATCTACACAGAGAGGGGTCAAATCTCTTGATATTTAAATCTCTTTTAGAGTGAAATGAGATTTGATCACTCTCAGACTTTGATAGATTATGAGTTAAGATGGATCTAGAATAGTATATTTTAATGTGATAAAGGGTTTAGATATATGTCAAAAGTAATTATAATCTTTTTGGTTTTAGATTTAATTAAAAAATGTTATAAAAGTAAATTCAAGAAAAATATTTTCATTGTGAAATGAGAGATGTTTTTTCGGCATGTGATATTGATGAGCCATGGTATTGACCCAAAGTATTATAATAAATCCTATCTAACAATTAATAGTATCTATGGTAAAGCGGGCGTGAATATCCATGGTTAAAAATATTGTTATAGTGTATGTTTAAAAATTTTATGTGCTTATTAATTAAATTTAAATGTAGCTACAAAATAATTATTTTAATTTATAAGGTAAAATGAATGTTCACTTATAGCTACTATTACAATATAACAAATTGAATTTGATTATTTTTAACTTTTTAAATATAGTATAACATCTACCCCATAACCATACCAAATTTACATTACTTTAAACCTTTTATTTTATTTAATTCAACTCACATGTAAATGTTTACAAATCATTTATGTATTAATATATATTCAATATATTGATGCTACATGTAAAAGTGTTTACTTACTTTCTTACATAATACCTACACGTCAAGCCTCTCTCAACACAATTAGCTAATCATATACATAGAAATGTGAAAATGAACATTATGAATATGAGAGTGAGCAAGAGGAGCTTCTTGGTCCTCCTTGAAGCAAGGTTGTTGTCCATCCTTCTCATCCTAGATAGTATAATCCATGAAATCCACTCCTTCCTCTTTTCCAACACTAATATCATAAACTTTAGACTTAAGACCAAAAAGCACCTTGTAGAAAATAATGAATTTAGTCTCAGCACTCCTCAAATAATCAACTAACTAAAAGACATTGTCTTTACTCTTCGACCACCACATCAACAAAAGTTTTAGCTAGTGAATAAAACTCCATAGCATAGGAAACCTTTCTATTTGTAGACTTTATAACTCTATATCACCCGCCCAATCCTTGCCATAGTTTAGATGGTAAAGGTATGTTAGGTGAATATGTTTAAGAAGTTAATTGGCTTAGTAATAACTACATAGGAATCATGGGAGGTGATTATGGATACTTTTGTCTTGATTTTTTGGTAGCCCTCTTATCCCTTCAACCCTCTTAGACACCTTAATAGAAAGGTCTATTCCCCTTCAAATTATGAAAACTACCGATTTTAGCCCTACAACCCTCGAACCATTGAGAGACACCTTAATAGAAGGGTATGTTCCCTTCAAATTATGGAAAACACCCATTGTATTAGACTCCATCGTTTTAGGATTGGACGTGAAAATGAGGTACATAAATAAGATAGATAGCTACTAATAAAAATAAGTTGATACTAACAAAAGTGGGAGAAGTTTTAGAGATACTTAAGGTGAAACTAAAAAACTAATGAGAGTAGTGAACAAGGAAGGTTGTGTTGGGACCTCGAAAGACCTAAACCTAAGAATAGTTATCGAAACTACTATTGAAAAACATAGCCAAAGAACAAAACCCCACTCTACTGAATGCAACACAAACCAACTACAAACATAAAATGAGCAAACTAACAACCCATATGACAACCAAACAAAGGAACTAATCAATAAGGTGGCCAAAAGCAAAAACCAAATGCTAGCCAACCAGAACTTGATTGATACCTAATATCTTTAAGATATACAATACTATTTCGTTTCTTTTCATGACCACAAAGAAAAATATCAAAGACCATGACTGATCCGGATTTAAACACGAAGGCAACAAAATACAGAAATACCCATATACACAGAGATACACTGGAAATAATACTTCATTTCATTAATGTAAAATACTAAAATATGCTTACAAATAGAAATTGAAATAAACCAACTAGGGTGATGGTAGATTATCTCTAAGAAGAGATGTGGCAGCTACATGCCTCTGAATTGTCTTACAACGAGGCTCGAAGGACTATTTATTGTTGAGAAACAATGGAAAAGCCTAAACATCCAAAAATATAACCCTAGGAGATGAAGCGCCACACTATGGGCCCCGTTTTTGGGTAGATTGGTACATCAACTTCTTGGGATCATAAATTTGGCATACAATCTTCGTTTTATGTGCACCATAGCTTTTTAGAAAGATCTACCCGGCAAATACAACTTAGGGAAGACCAAAATGGTCCATGGACCCATGATGCTCCCATTTTTCCCAAAACAAATGTCATTTAGGGCCTCAAAATAGCTCTGGAAGTTCAGGACCCGAAAAATTGCTAAAAATAGTAAATTGTGCTACAATTAAGGAAACTAAAAATTTTAAAGAGACAATTGTGGGGGTCCAAGTGGGATAGGTAGGTGGCCACAAAAATCCACCTAGATCATTCTTTCCCCTTAGGAAGCAATGGTCCCCATTGGGTTGAGTTCCTCCATGAGATGAGGAAACTTCTGCTGAAATTGGTCCCTGGTGAGTTGTTCTGCAACCTTTGATGTGTCCAGTAATGGTGTGAATCATGCTCAAGGGAAGTTCACATTGAACACTCGGTGCAAGCAAAGGAATGGAGAAATGTTGTGCTCCAAACCATTGTTTCCCATGACCTTGGAATGGGCTCTTGTAAGGTGTTCTTTCTGCAAATGCAACCAGACTTTGTCACCCACTTGAAACTTATGTGGTACTTGATGTTGATCATTTCGCTACTTGTACTTGGCAGTTCCCATAATGGAGTGGTGATAGATCAGCCCGTTCAGTAGAGGTTCTTCCGAAGTCAAATTGGACGAATGCTTGAATTGATAGTGCAATGGTACCCCTATGGATGAGGAGAAGATGTTTTTATCTTCTTCCATGACCATATCCCTCTGTTGTTGCTATTGCATGGAAGAACCCTTCCCAAGGGTCATGGATGTGGTGACGATATTCCCCTTAATTTGGGAGAGAACCAGACAAAAAATGAATTTCCTAGTCTAGGAGATGTGCTTGCTACATTTCTTAGCAATGATCAAAGAGGTGGCGATAGGTGGGGCTACCTTCAGTATCATATATAATGAATTACGCAAAGTAATAATAACAACATGAGGCCTTGACTAATACATAGCATGTCACCTCCATATATCTTGTTGGCCTAATAAGACATCACAAACATCAAGAGGTGCAACATCAATACCTCATCTGTAAAGGGCTTGATGTTGTAGGGAAGGTGGCACTGCTGGGGGACTCGGAGATCTCGTCCTTGGTGAAGCCACTCGATACTGTACGGCTGTGGGTGTGGTGTAGTTGGTATGCCCAACCACTTCACAACCTCTGTTGAAATGAGGTTCTTTTGGTAGCCACTATCGATAATGAATTGTAGCAACGAACCCTTCACCCACATTTGTGAGTGGAAAAGATACTCCCCCTTCTCTATATCTTTGGGCTCATTCTTTTCGATATTAGTGGTGGCATCAGTGGTGTTGTGTTCCACGTCAATGATCATATTCCCTTTGCCATTCCCCTTATCGGGTTCTGACTCATGGTCAGAACATGCATCTGATTTTGAAGCCTTCAACTCCGCCACCAACGACTGCATGGTCCGACACTCACTTGTGTTGTGAGTGGTGCTCTTATGGAACTCACACAACTTTCCTATGTCCTTCTTTGACCTCATGGTGTTGTTCTTTTCCTGTGGCTTCGACGGGTTGCCCTGGGTCACCCCGCCTTGGCTTTGCCATTTGTTCTTCAAATTCTTAGATCCAAATTCTCTCTTGTTTTGTTTAAACTTATGCTCAATCTTGATGGCATATCAGTGTGCCGTGCTGAGTGGGGAGATGTTCAGGAACTCCATCTCATCGTAGATGTACCTGTGTAGGGAGTCACAGTATTTAATTTCCAAATGCAGCTCACAATCTTTGATACCCAACTATGTGTGAAGGGTATGAAAAACGTTCAGGAACTCCGACACATCTTGGTCCCTTCCTTGTCGCAGCGTGGTCCACTTTATGTATTTGTCCTCATAACTTTTGATAGGGTAGTACTTCTCCTTGGTGGCATCTCGAGATGAATTCCAAGTGGGTGCAGCTGAAAATAGTGAGCCCGTACTTTGATCCTTCTGCTCGTAGTAGGTTTCCCACTAGTCCTTGACGTGGGGGGCTACTTTGAGAAGAGTGAAAATAATCTTTTCCTAACTGGAAAAATAATGAATAGAAAAATACCCATCTACAAGATTTAATCATTTACCTACGGCATTTGCGTCTATCTGACCCTCGAATATGGGGATTTGAAAATTAACTTGTACCTTAAAGGGGTGTGGCCGCTGAAGGATCTCCTACCCCCTCATTTTTCTTTTTATCTACCATGGGAGGCCTTCGGGATTTGTGAGGCTGTTCTTGCAAAGGTTTGACCAATTTAAGCCCTAACTCCTTATATCACGACCTCGTTGGAGGCATGCAAAGAAAAATAGAGAAAGGGTAGACCGCTCTGATACCACTGATCCGGATTTAAACAGGAACACAACAAAATAAACAAATACCCATATACACAAAGATGCAGCAGAAATAATACTTTATTTCATTAATGTAAAACACTAAATATGCTTACAAACAGAAATGGAAATAAAACAACTAGGGCGATGGTACCTTATCTCTGAGAAGAGATGTCGTGGCTACATGTCTCTGAATTGTCTTGCAATGAGGCTCAATGGCCTATTTATTGTTGAGAAATAACTGAAAACCCTAAACATCCAAAAACATAACCCTAGGAGATGAAGCGCCACACTATGGGCCCCGTTTTGGGTAAATTGGTAGATCAACTACCCACGGTCGTAACTTTGGCATACAATCTCTGTTTTTTGTGCACCATAGCTCGTTAGAAAGATCTATTCAAGAGCAACATCTGTACAGGGAACCACATTGCTTGCATTTTCCCCAAAAAACATCGTTTAGGGCCTCAAAACAACTCCAGAAGTTTAGGGCCCAAAAAGTTGCTAAAAATAGTAAATTATGATACAATTAAGGAAATTGAAAAAATGAAAGAGACAGTTGTGGGGTTCCAAGTGGGACAGGTGGGTGGCCATCAACATCCACCTAGATGAGTCAACAAACATTAAACTCCATCCCTAGACATCCATGTGTCCAAGCCATTGTTTGGGAGCATCCCTCACACCCATATAGGGAAATAATAATAAGTTATTACAGCAAGACATTATAAATGATTTAAGGGTTTGGTCGAGGATATGTCTCAGATATTATTTTTAAAAATATATATAATAGAATCTAAAATTTTATCTTTAAATGTATACTAAGAAATGAATAAAGTTAGAAACTAAACAAAATCAATAATTTTCTAATCGTTTTCCAATATAATAAGATTTTTTTTAAAAGTTATAGTTCCACATTTGATGAATCATTACATATGGAACATTTCCCCTAGGGCATTATCCCATATTGAAAGGACAATTTAAAAAATTGGGCGGATTAAAAATAACTATTCCAATTCCTATAAGTTTGTTTGTGTGTTTCTTTTTTCTTCTTCTGAGTTTTACGTTGTTTGTATCTCAATATGATAAGATTTTTCGTGGGAACTATAGTTCCACATTTGATGGGAATTACCTATGTAAATTCTTTATTGAAATATTATTTCATTTTAATAAGACTGAAATTATTGAAATTTTAGAAAATTATTGGATTTAAAAAAAATCAATTTTTATTATTTTTAAATTAATTCTAATTATTTTTTTCTTTCTTATTTAAAAAATAGCTATTATTTAAGTGGTTATATATTTTATAATTATTTACAATATTAATCTTTATTTTATTTGTAAGTTAGTATCTATAAAGATTCGAATTGCTGACCTATCGTGGAGTGCTTTAATAGTGCACTCATTCAAGGACAATCCAAAGCCTTGACGGCTTTTATAATATTAAATATCATTATAGTTTATTACCTTTAAAAACATAGTTACGATCCAACAAGAATTATTACCTCAAAACGGGTACTCAAGCCCAAAAATCCAAAAAAAAAATGAAAAACCACCCTAAAATAAAAAAGTGTTGATGCCAAAATAATGTTTTTTTAGGGTACATTTTCAACACTTTCTAGTAATGGGTTTAATAACAAAATATCGTGACTCTGAAAAACTTTAAATTTCCAATTATTTTCAAGCATGACATTAACAATAAAATATCACGTCTTTGAAAACACTTAAAACTCCAACGATTTTTAAGTGTGACACTAAAATATCACTTCTTTGAAAACCTTAAAATTCCAACAATTTTCAAGCATGGTGTTAAGAAAAAATATTTATAATTGTTTTCACCCATAACATTAAAGATAAAATATCACGACTTATAAAAACATTAAAAATCTTGTCAACTTTTCAACCATGAAATTAAAACCAAAGATTGACTACAAAACAATCTTAAATTTTCAAAATACTTTAAGCATGACATTATGAAAAAAATTTATGACTAAAAGAACTTTAAAGATGAACACCTGAATGAAAGAGTTATTATACCAAGAATAACTTTTTTTTTAAATGCTAAATGTATAGCGATTTTGAAATCTTAGCCTAACACAACTTGATACATTGCGAAAAAAAATAAAAATCAACTATCAAATTGACATTTAGTGTAGGTGAGCTCAACCCATTGTAATGAAAACTTAAAGACCAACCATGATATTAACACATTGTGGGGCACACTCAAGTGATTATAATGAAAAATGTGAAATCAACTATCAAACTACACATAATGGGATTGTGTGTGTGTGTGTGTGTATGTGTGTGTGTGTGTGTGTGTGTGTGAGCATGAGTGTGAGTGTTTGTGTGTGTGTGAAAGATACATAAGAAAACAAAAATTCAAATATTAACAAAAAATAAAAATAAGAAGAAAAAAAAAAACCAAAAAAATTAAATATAAAAATATATAGTCATGACATAAAAAAAAACTATTAAAATGTAAAAAATAAATATACCTGTAAAAATTAAAAAAAAAAAAAAAGAGAAAAAAAAAAAAAGATGAGAAATAAACGTAAAAACCAAATTAAAAAATAAAAATAAAAAATAAAAATAAAAAAATAAAATTACAACATTAAAAATTAAAAACTTTAAAAAAAAATGTAAAAAAAATCAAAATTACTTGTAAAAATGAAAAAATTTAATATATATATATATATATAAAACAATTCGCATTTTTTATGTTATATTAAAAAATTAAAAAAAAAATTATAAAAACATCATTTAAAAACAAGTTTTAATATTATTAAGAAAACTTAAATAAAAATTAGAAGTTAAATGTTAAAAAACAAAAATAACAATTAAAAGAAAAAAATTTATTAAAAAAAATGATATATATATAAACAATTAAAAATTAATAAATAAACAATTAAAAAAATAAAAATAAAAATAACAATTACAAAACGCCATAACCTGAGCCCCCCTCCCCTCTTGCCTCCCTACATCCCTCCCCTCCCCCCACCTGTCCCCATCCCTCCCCCTCCCTCACGCACGGCCCCCCTCCTCCCCTTACCCCCCTCCCTCCCCTCCCTGCCCGAGCCCCCATGAAAATCACCAACATTTAAAAGAAATTATCCACACTTAATTCATTTGAAAATTTAAAGTGTAAAAACTAAGTCGTGTCAACAAAAAGGGTTGATTCTCATCAACACTTTTCAAAATCAGCATGAAAATCACTAGCATTGAAAAAAAAATATTCATACTTGATACATATGAAAATTTAATGTGCCAAAAATATGGTAAAAGAAAAAGTGTATTCTCGCATCACCACTTTTCAAAATCGGTGATTTTTTGCTACCTCAAGAAAAGGGGTACCAGTTCACTTTATCGTTTGATCGGTAACCATGTTTAAAGGGGTTCTCCATACTTGTGGGGGGGTAGATTTCAAGTGTAAATGTTTATAATCTTGTGGTAGATGTCAAGCATAAATGTTTAATATTTAACAAATTTAATCTAATGTCAATGTCAACCGTAATTAAAAATTGTATAGTTATTATGTATAAGTAAGATATTATGGAAAGCGAAGTGGAATTGAATTCATATAAATTCAACATTTTAACTAGGTCAAATTACATAAAAATAAAAATATGAATAAAATAAAACAAAATCAAATTAATAACTATATTTATATGAAATGAGAAGTGGAAAAGTAAATTTCTTGCTCAAATAGAAGAATTTGCATAAAATTTGGTGGGTAGTAAGCAGTAGTAAGTCTACACATTTATAGTTTTACTCATACATAAGTGTTGAAGAAAACATAAATAATGGTGGGAAGTAACTCCTGTAAGTCTGTCCTTTTACATATGTATTGAAAAAAACATAAATAATGGTGGGAACTAACTCCTGTAAGTATGTATTTTTACATATTATTCCTATCTGGTTATTATGCAAACACTTGCTTAAATTATGATGGGAAGTAATTGATAGTAGATATGTTAATTATTTGAGTATAAGTTATCTTCAAGCATTTTATTTTATGGTGGGAAGTAATTGTTGGTAGATATGTTATTTACTTAAGTATAAGTTATTTTCAAGAATTTTATTTCTAGATGGTTTTCCTACAAATATTAAGGTTAAAAGATCACTACACAATTATCTAAAATCATGCATGAATATTGCAACCATATCCATGAATTATGACATAAAATATCTTAGGAAGTTATCCACATGGAATTATAGTCTTGGAGTGCGAGAGAGGGAGAGAAGATGAAAGAAATAGAGAGATAGCCATATTAAACTTAATACTTACAATAAACATACAATAACAAGTTTGTTAACCATGGATATTCATCCCCACTTTACCATGGATATTATTAATGTGAAAATAGGGTTTGATACGATACCATGGATTATAAATACCACATGCCTAAAAACCATAACTCATTTCACAATAAAAAATTAAAAGGTAAAATATTTTAGACATTACATTGTTTACATAGAGTGAAAATTCTCCATCATATGGCTGGAGGGGGGGAAGACAAAGAGAGTGAAATGGAGCACAGAGAGAGAGGGGAGAGGAGACAGGGACGAAGATAGTGAAAAAATTGGAGGGTGGAGAGAGAGAGAGTGACAGGGAGGAGAGAAAGATATGGAGGTGTAAGAGAGACACCTTAATAGAAGGGTATGTTCCCTTCAAATTATGGAAAACACCCATTGTATTAGACTCCATCGTTTTAGGATTGGACGTGAAAATGAGGTACAGAAACAAGATAGATAGCTACTAATAAAAATAAGTTGATACTAACAAAAGTGGGAGAAGTTTTAGAGATACTTAAGGTGAAACTAAAAAACTAATGAGAGTAGTGAACAAGGAAGGTTGCGTTGGGACCTCAAAAAACCTAAACCTAAGAATAGTTATCGAAACTACTATTGAAAAACATAGCCAAAGAACAAAACCCCACTCTACTGAATGCAACACAAACCAACTACAAACATAAAATGAGCAAACTAACAACCCATATGACAACCAAACAAAGGAACTAATCAATAAGGTGGCCAAAAGCAAAAACCAATGCTAGCCAACTAGAACTTGATTGATACCTAATATCTTTAAGATATACAATACTATTTCGTTTCTTTTCATGACCACAAAGAAAAATATCAAAGACCATGACTGATCCGGATTTAAACACGAAGGCAACAAAATACAGAAATACCCATATACACAGAGATACAATGGAAATAATACTTCATTTCATTAATGTAAAATACTAAAATATGCTTACAAATAGAAATGGAAATAAACCAACTAGGGTGATGGTAGATTATCTCTGAGAAGAGATGTGGCAGCTACATGCCTCTGAATTGTCTTACAACGAGGCTCGAAGGACTATTTATTGTTGAGAAACAATGGCAAAGCCTAAACATCCAAAAATATAACCCTAGGAGATGAAGCGCCACACTATGGGCCCCGTTTTGGGTAGATTGGTACATCAACTTCCCGGGATCATAACTTTGGCATACAATCTTCGTTTTACTTGCACCATAGATTTCTAGAAAGATCTACCCGACGAATAAAAGTTAGGGAAGACCAAAATGGTCCATGGACCCATGATGCTCCCAGTTTTCCCAAAAGAAATGTCATTTAGGGCCTCAAAATTGCTCCGGAAGTTCAGGACCCGAAAAATTGCTAAAAATAGTAAATTGTGCTACAATTAAGGAAACCAAAAATTTTAAAGAGACAATTGTGGGGGTCCAAGTGGGATAGGTAGGTGGCCACAAACATCCACCTAGATCATTCTTTCCCCTTAGGAAGCAATGGTCCCCATTGGGTTGAGTTCCTCCATGAGATGAGGAAAATTCTGCTGAAATTGTTCCCTGGTGAGTTGTTCTGCAACCTTTGATGTGTCCAGTAATGGTGTGAATCATGCTCAAGGGAAGTTCACATTGAACACTCGATGCAAGCAAAGGAATTGAGAAATTTTGTGCTCCAAACCATTGTTTCCCATGACCTTGGAATGGGCTCTTGTAAGGTGTTCTTTCTGCAAATGCAACCAGACTTTGTCACCCACTTGAAACTTATGTGGTACTTGATGTTGATCATTTCGCTACTTGTACTTGGCATTTCCCAGAATGGAGTGGTGATAGATCAGCCCGTTCAGTAGAGGTTCTTCCGAAGTCAAATTGGATGAATGCTTGAACTGATAGTGCAATGGTACCCCTATGGATGAGGAGAAGATGTTTTTATCTTCTTCCATGACCATATCCCTCTGTTGTTGCTATTGCATAGAAGAACCCTTCCCAAGGGTCATGGATGTGGTGATGATATTCCCCTTAATTTGGGAGAGAACCAGACAAAAAATGAATTTCCTAGTCTAGGAGATGTGCTTGCTACATTTCTTAGCAATGATCAAAGAGGTGGCGATAGGTGGGGCTACCTTCAGTATCATATATAATGAATTACACAAAGTAATAATAACAACATGAGGCCTTGAATAATACATAGCACGTCACCTCCATATATCTCGTTGGCCTAATAAGACATCACAAACATCAAGAGGTGCAACATCAATACCTCATCTGTAAAGGGCTTGATGTTGTAGGGAAGGTGGCACTGCTGGGGGACTCGGAGATCTCGTCCTTGGTGAAGCCACTCGATACTATACGGCTGTGGGTGTGGTGTAGTTGGTATGCCCAACCACTTCACAACCTCTGTTGAAATGAGGTTCTTTTGGTAGCCACTATCGATAATGAATTGTAGCAACGAACCCTTCACCGACATTTGTGAGTGGAAAAGATACTCCCACTTCTCTATATCTTTGGGCTCATTCTTTTCGATATTAGTGGTGGCATCAGTGGTGTTGTGTTCCACGTCAATGATCATATTCCCTTTGCCATTCCCCTTATCAGGTTCTGACTCATGGTTAGAACATGCATCTGATTTTGAAGCCTTCAACTCTGCCACCAACGACTATGTTCCGACACTCACTTGTGTTGTGAGTGGTGCTCTTATGGAACTCACACAACTTTCCTATGTCCTTCTTTGACCTCATGGTGTTGTTCTTTTCCTGTGGCTTCGACGGGTTGCCTTGGGTCACCCCGCCTTGGCTTTGCCATTTGTTCTTAAAATTCATAGATCCAAATTCTCTCTTCTTTTGTTTAAACTTATGCTCAATCTTGATGGCATATCGGTGTGCCGTGCTGAGTGGGGAGATGTTCAGGAACTCCATCTCATCCTAGATGTACCTGTGTAAGCAGTCGCACTATTTGATTTCCAAATGCAGCTCACAATCCTTGATACCCAACTATGTGCGAAGGGTATGAAAAACATTCAGGAACTCTATATCTGACCCTCGAATATGGGGTTTTGAAAATTAACTTGTACCTTAAAGGGTGTGGCCACTAAAGGATCTCCTACCCCCTCATCTTTCTTTTTATCTACCATGGGAGGCCTTCGGGATTTGTGAGGCTGTTCTTGTAAAGGTTTGACTAGTTTAAGCCCTAACTCCTTATATCACGACCTCGTTGGGGACATGCAAAGAAAAATAGAGAAAGGGTAGACCGCTCTGATACCACTGATCCAGATTTAAACAGGAACACAACAAAATAAACAAATACTCATATACACAAAGATGCAACAGAAATAATACTTTATTTCATTAATGTAAAACACTAAATATGCTTACAAACAGAAATGGAAATAAAACAACTAGGGCGATGGTACCTTATCTCTGAGAAGAGATGTCATGGCTACATGTCTCTGAATTGTCTTGCAATGAGGCTCAACGGCCTATTTATTGTTGAGAAATAACTGAAAACCCTAAACATCCAAAAACATAACCCTAGGAGATGAAGCACCACACTATGGGCCCCGTTTTGGGTAAATTGGTAGATCAACTACCCACGGTCGTAACTTTGGCATACAATCTCTGTTTTTTGTGCACCATAGCTCGTTAGAAAGATCTATTCGAGAGAAGCATCTGTACAGGGAACCACATTGCTCGCATTTTTCCCAAAAAACATCGTTTAAGGCCTCAAAACAGCTCCAGAAGTTTAGGGCCCAAAAAGTTGCTAAAAATAGTAAATTATGATACAATTAAGGAAATTGAAAAACTGAAAGAGACAGTTGTGGGGTTCCAAGTGGGACAGGTGGGTGGCCATCAACATCCACCTAGATGAGTCAACAAACATTAAACTCCATCCCTAGACATCCATGTGTCCAAGCCATTGTTTGGGAGCATCCCTCACACCCATATAAGGAAATAATAATAAGTTATTACAACAAGACATTATAAATGATTTAAGGGTTTGGTCGAGGATATGTCTCAGATATTATTTTTAAAAATATATATAATAGAATCTAAAATTTTATCTTTAAATGTATACTAAGAAATGAATAAAGTTAGAAACTAAACAAAATCAATAATTTTCTAATCGTTTTCCAATATAATAAGATTTTTTTTAAAAGTTATAGTTCCACATTTGATGAATCATTACATATGGAACATTTCCCCTAGGGCATTATCCCATATTGAAAGGACAATTTAAAAAATTGGGCGGATTAAAAATAACTATTCCAATTCCTATAAGTTTGTTTGTGTGTTTCTTTTTTCTTCTTCTGAGTTTTACGTTGTTTGTATCTCAATATGATAAGATTTTTCGTGGGAACTATAGTTCCACATTTGATGGGAATTACCTATGTAAATTCTTTATTGAAATATTATTTCATTTTAATAAGACTGAAATTATTGAAATTTTAGAAAATTATTGGATTTAAAAAAAATCAATTTTTATTATTTTT
>APFE031182032.1:0-14426 GCA_000404065.3 Pinus taeda
AAAAGTACGACATATTTGGCCTGTGAAATGCCAATCATGAAAAATGAATACCTGCTGCAGCAGGAGCTAACACCTTCATTGTTGCTACCACATCTCAGTTGGTCATGCCTCCTAGAAACCTGATTTTTCCTCTGCTCCAACATTTTCATCAGTCTTTCGGCTTTGGTTAAAAGATGATTGTCCTCTCAAAGGTCTAAATTTTTCCATTTTCCCCACTTCCTTGCACTATTGGTATGATCCCAAAAATCCTTGACTTGGGTTAGCTCCTTAGTATCAGTCTCTACTTTGAGGTCCTTCAAGTCCTCCTGTAAGAGAATCGGTTCTTGTTGCCATCTATCCTCCAAGAATAAGGACAAGTCCCCCTCTCTAATTTCCCAGAAGCTATGGTATTGAATCAGTCTTCTATTATGCCAAACTTTGTTCCAAATATGATATCCTCTTATATTCCCATCCATCCTTATGCATTCATTATCAGTCCAAGTACTTGCATATTTTTCTTTCCAAGTAATGGCCCATTATGCTTCTGGTTCCTTTATCCAACGCCACCAAATTTTAGCCCCTAGAAGCTTACAAAGAATCACAGGATCATATAAACCAAGACCCTTGTGGTTTTTGTGTTTGCAAATTTTATCCCACGCAACTAAGGCCCATTTCTTCTTATCTTCCCCCTTGCCCCAAAGGAAGTCTCTTTGTATGTTTCTCATTTCATGCAGAATACCTTTGGGAGCAGGGATGGCAGAAATCATAATGATTGGGATTGATTGAAGAACAACCTTTGTGAGGACCAACCTACCAACCAAATTTAAAGATCTTATAATCCATTTCCTGGTTTTGTCTTGCAACTTACTGATAATTGGCTCCCAAATACTTTTGCGAAATGGTTTTGTAGTTAAAGGCACCCCCGGGTATTTCGAGGGGAGAGAGTCTCTTTGGAATCCCAGAATTCTGGATATGTTCCTCTGAATAGCAATATGAGTATTAAAGAAAAAGATTTTAAATTTGGAAAGATTAACTTCCAAGCCAGAGACCTTGGAAAAGTCCTTAAGGATTTGTTTGTAGGCAAGCGCTTCTTTGACTGTGGGTGTTCCTTGCAACATGGTGTCATCAATAAATTGATGATGGGTTAAGGTGTGTCCATTGTCAGTGAGTTGTATGCCCCTGACCTTACCAACATCATTAGCATACTTAATGGCTCTGTCTAGACCTTCCATCATCAAAATAAAGAGAAAGGGAGAAAGAGGATCACCCTGCCTGAGGTTCCTGGTCGGGGTAAAAGTCTCCAAGAGAGTGCCATTGACAAGAATTGAAAAACTAGAAGAAGTGATCAAAGCCAAGATCCATCTTACCCAATTCTGATCAAACCCAAAAGTAATAAGAACCTTCCTGATATAGTTCCAATTCAGTTTATCATAAGCTTTGGCTATATCAAGTTGCATGATTATACCAGCTTTTTCTTACTAGTCAGACAATGCACCACTTCATGTGCCTGGATGATATTATTAAGAATTTTCCTTCCTTCCACATATCTTGATTGTTCCCCCGAAGCTAATGCAGGTAAGAGGGGTTTGAGCCTTTCTGCAACCACCTTTGATATTATCTTGTAAACCACATTGCATAGAGCTGTAGGCCTGAATCTATCTAGGGTTTGAGCCTGCTCTTGTTTAGGGATCAGGGCTATGAAGGATGAATTCAGAGCTTTCAAAATGGTTCTTTGTTTCCTGGAATCTTCCACTACCTGCATAATGTCCTGTTTGACTATATTCCAGCAAGCTTTAAAGAAATCCACATTGAAACCATCCGGGCCTGGTGCCTTACCATTATGCATTTCTTTGAGAACCCCACTAATGTCCTCTTCCATCACATGCCTGTAAAGGTTAACATTATCCTCTCTAGAGACTATCCCGAGGATGTTCTTGGTCATTTCCTGGATATAATATTCTCTATCATAACAATTTTCCTGAGCTATGTTTCTAAAGTGTTGGACTAGCACCGTCTCTATTTCTTCATGAGAATTAAGATTATTTCCTCTTTCATCCTTAATCAGAGAAATTCTATTATGTGCTCTATTTGCCATGGTGGATTTGTGAAAAAATCTGGTATTGTGTTCGCCTTATTTTAGCCATTGGATTCTAGATTTTTGTTTCCAAAAAATTTCCTCTTGACTGCATAAATTCTCCCATTGCTGCTAGTATCTGGTGGCTTGATCATGTCAATCTTTGTCATGGCCTTCATTAATGAGGCCTTGGTTAAGTTCCTGCAGTTTTCTTCCAAACATCATTTTCTCTTCAAAGATATTGCCAAATTCAGTCTTGTTCCATTCCTTGAGCAGTAGCTTGATATGTTTTAATATTTTCTGAAGGATAAAGATTTTGGAACCTTGTATATTTAGATCATCTACCACCACTTGGTTACATTGCTGATGAAATCTAGGTGGGAGAGCCAGATATTTTCAAATCTAAAAGGTTTGTTCCTGGGTTTACCAATGCCCTGCACCTCGAGTTGTATCGGCCAGTGATGAGAACCCCCAAAGGGTAGTACTCTTGCTACCATTTCCTTGTCATTGAACATAAGATCCTCTGAGATTATGAATCTGTCTAATTTGGAAGCTACTTGAGAATCTCCTCCTCTTTTATTGTTCCATGTGAAGATGTCATTGTGAATTTCAATGTCCACTAGCTTCATTTCATCAATAAAGGTTTGAAAAGCTATAGAGTCTTTGCCTAGAACTCTGGTTCCCCCTTTTTTTCCATGAGTGACTTAATCATGTTGAAGTCACCACCTAAGATCCAGGGTATTCCTGCATGTCTGTTTCTAAGAGTCTTCAGAGAATTTAGAAGCCTTAGTTTACCCTCTATTCTCTATGGGCCATAGACATTTGTAACCAGATAGGTTTCCTTATTTCCCACTGGTTGAAAAAATGCAGATAAATAATCTCTAGATGCCTCCACATATATTAAGTGAATCTTTTGTGGATTCCAAAGAGTGAGAATACCTCCTGTTCTATTCTCTGCCTTAACTTCCAGAAATGCAAATCTGTTGAGCCATTTACCATGAATATCTCTTATCTTCTGAATGGAACACTCGGTCTCCCGTATGAAAATCACATCTAGAGATGCTTGGTTCATTCTCTTACTAAGTAACATTTGTTTTCTTTTACTACCTAGACCTCTGATATTCCAAGAAGTGAACTTCATAATTAAAGATTAGTAAAGGAGTAACTAGATATGTCTTTCATCTTACCTGAATCTATCATTAGCTTTCCACATTCCATCAACAACTCATTCTGCTTTTTTCTACCCCGCTTCTTTCCTGGGATTCTGGGTGCTAGTCCTGCCTTATTTTTCATTTTCTTCATTCATTCGTTGCCTTGTCTTTCTTTGTGATTGAGTCTGCCCAATCCTTTAGTTTGGGTCCTACATAAACATAGTTGTTGAAACCTATTGAATTCCTCTGCAGTTAATGAGTCTATGCCTTCTTTGGTTCCTTGATTCAAAAATCCTTCTAAATCTAGGTTTTCTTTCTCAAGAATTTCCTAGAGTTCATGGTCCTCCATATCTATCTCACTTTGGTTCATGTCAATATCCATCGTCTGTTCAGCATTACTCATCATAAATTCTTTCATGTTGTCATTCTCTTGTATTTGCTCCTTTTCTTCTTCTTTCTCCTCCTCCACTGTGTTTCCTCCTTCTTCTTTATCAGTATCTGTAGCATCTATGTCTACTTTGAGGGTTTGGAACTTGTTCTAGTTAACATGCTGCTCTTTGGCTTTGCTTGTTCTTAGTCCTCTTTTTCTCCCTTTTCCTTTGTGTACTACCTTGAAGAAGCTTTCTGGATCCTTCATTATATTAGCTCTACTTTTATCCTCTATCTTATTGAGAGGGCAGTCTCTCACCAGATGTCCATGCTCATGACATTTGCGACATCTCAAAGGAATGTGTTCGTAATCTATTGTTTGTGTCCATTCCTCATCAAACACTTCCACCTCATCCGGTAACACTCCAGAGAGATCCATCTCCACACATATTCTAGCGAAGGAAGTATACTTTCCTCTTCTAGTGGCCTCAAAAACTTTGACAAAATGCCCTAATTTGTTTCCTATAGTTGATAGAGATTCCATTTGGCAGTAATCAGGGGGTAGAGAGTAGATTCTTACCCAGACTGGGACTGAGGTGAAATTTTCACGTTCTGAAACAAATTTCATGATCCACGGCCTCATATAAAGGCCTGCAGTAGTAAAGAAGTAATGCCATCCTTCAAACACTCTGTCTTTGTCTTCAGTATTAGCAAAACCTACAATGGAAAAACCCTTGGATCCAAGATGTAGGTCAATGATGCATTTTGGTTTCCAGTGGTATTTAATCCACATTTGTGAAGCTTTTTTAGTGGGCCACCGCCCCATGAATTTACAGATGATTGTTGATATTTGCATGTGATCCCTGTGCTCCTGTAGCACTAGGTCATTTAAAATAATTCTGGGAATTACCACCGCGTTGGGTTTGAATGGTCCCATGTGTGCTTTGACTTTAGTGCTTTGCTCCCTGATATCTTCCACAGTCTCCAATGCTTCATTATGCTCCCTTGCCTTGGTTGCCTCTTTCTCTTCTTCTTCGCTTCTCTCTTTTCCTTCTGAAGACTCTCTATTTTTTTCCATGGGTTTTTCCCCCTGCTAACAACTGTCTGCTTGAAGGAGGGAGTGGAGCTCCCTCCTATGTGTCCTTTCATGGCAGACTGCCTCTATGATTGATCAATACCTTGGTTTCCTCCTCCGTGCCCTCATTCTATGGAAGATATCTGTAACCTCCATTAACACATTTAATCTTCATTATGTAATGGTAACTATTCATTTTGGTTCCAAGAAATCCCTTCATTTACTTATGGACCAAGTAATTTTGGATGTTTTTCCATTGCAGGTTATTGAGATAGTATTTCTTTGACTTTCATATTCAGTCTCACAAGATTTTGAATGGTTTGTAAATGTTGGAATGTGTTTTTGCAAAACCCTCTTTTCTTGTGTTGTTGTAATCAATGTGCTATTAAAAATTTAGATTTCTATCTCCATGAATTCACAATTAATGATTTATTTTATGGGATGCTACCTTAACGATGAAGACCACATATCTTTTTTTATTTTTCCTTTTATTGATTCATGATGCACAATTCAGGGAGATCGATGATTGTATTCTCTATTCCTACAACCCTTATCGATTCAAAGATTTATTTTTTAGTGAATTATTTTCCAAATACATTTAGAAACCTTGGGTATCTTTCTATTGGAGAGTGGGAATTCTTTTCTCTATTAGAAAAATTTAGTTAATAAAAATATGATTGTTTTTTCTTGAAACATATCTACAAAAAAATGCAATAACATTTTTATATTGGTAGCAGCATTGATATGGTCTATACGATGAGAAAACTTCCTTATGGTGGCATAATCCCACAAGAATGATGTTTTCTATAAACAAAAAGTTTTTTGATTGTATTTAAATGAAGATTATGATGATTACCATATATATGGGCAAACTATATATTGGTTGGATGTTTTGAAAAATATGTGGGGTTATTTATTTATTCATATACATATGGTGTATTCAATTGCCATTATACAAATACTGACATACTTGTCTCATAAATGAAGGTTCCATCTCTATTTGGTTTCTTGAGAAAGTTGACATTTTCAATTTGGCCAACCCTATATTGAATGAACCCTAGATTATTTTCAACATGATTAATATTAAAATTATGGTTAATGCTAATAGTAATATTAACATTCACATTTTCATCTCTATTTATGTATTAATATATTCAATATTCCTTTTAATATATTAATTTTCCTTTTTCAATTTAAATATTATTAATATATTTCTAATATTAATATTAATATAATACTAATACAAACATTAAAAATATTATATAGAATTGTAAATATATAATATAATTATTGATTATAATAGGTGTTAATGTTTGATTTAGTTTTTTCGAACTATCATGCATTTTGATCTTTTTTTCATTTTAAAAATATCCTTTGCGTTAATATTAATATTAGCTAAATAATATAAATGTTAGAAACTCCCAAATTCCTTTATCCTTGTAAAAATTAAGGGATGTCCGAGAAAAAATAAATATGGACCATCATATGATGATGAAAAAAAGTATTAACATAATTAAGATGGTAAAGAATATTAAATAAAAGTATTAAAGTTGTTAAGAATTATTTATTATGCTAAATATTTTAATCACGCCTCCTCAATATTAGCACTAAATATTCACATTAATATAAAACATGTATGATAAACACATTTAACAATATTTATGATGTTAAATATGTGAAAAAATATGATTTTAAGCACTAAGTACTATTAAATGACACGACAATGTGATGAAAAAAATCCAATGTCTCATTGGATCAAGAAACAAAAATAGGCATTGTCTTTTGAAGAACAACAACTATCATCAAAAGCTCATAATACCAAACTAACATATGAACGTGGCTGTCAAACGGCTATGAAAATAAATGCTAGGATAACATGATGGAAAGAACTAACATGCCATAGCGACAAACAAATCAACATTGCGAATGTTACAGAAAAAAATAATATACATTTCATTTTGATGACCCTTGCCAATTATCACAATGTCACATTACACCACCAGCATCATGATCTAGTTGTGAAAAGAAAATGTCATGGACCTACACTATGTCATTACAAAACTAACAACATATTGAGGTTGTGTAAAAGAACTTGTGAAACTATTATTAAGATGAAGGTTTCGACGATGTGATGAGAATAACTAGTATCACATTGTGACAAATGAACTATTGTGAGAAACAAGCCAATTTCACATTGTGAAAAATATGTTTTGATGTCAAAATGGTACAAAACATTATGTAATTTCACATGTGAAAAAATTGTCTCATGTCACAATGTGACAAACATTATCACAATTTGGTGTTATATCGCATTTATCCAATATACCAATGTGTCAAACATTCTCACAACGTAGCATTACAAAACTAGTAGTGTGACGTGGTTTGTAAGGAAAAGTGTGAGAAACTATTACGAAAATAAATTCTTGGACAGATGAAAAAATGTATTGCTACATTATGAAAAGTAAACTAATGTGACAAACAAACCAATCTCACATTGTGACAAACATGTTTTGATGTCAAAATGGTACAAAATTTATTCAACATTACAGTGTAAGGAACATTGTCCAACATTGTAATTAATCGAACATCACCCAACATAGAAATGTGACAAACATATTCCAACCAAGGTTAACCATGGGGAAACATGGTCAAACATGGGCATCCATGGTCAATCATATACCACCATATTTAGCCATAGAGAACATGGACAACTAAGTTCTACCATGGTGAACATGGTCAACCATAATCAACATGCCCATCCATGGTCAACCATGAGTTGCCTCAATCAACAATTGTCAACCTTTTCAACCATATTCAAAATTAATGTAACCATTTTTGTAACATTAATATAACAATAACATTATTTCACATCAACCATCATCAAACATGGTTGATAATGGTCAACCATGCTCAACATTAGTGTAACAATGTAACAATTGTCATCATTAATGGTACATTGTTAGATTAATGTCACATAAATAGATTGTTTTATATATGGAAAACCATGTTCAACCATTGTAAGAAAGTTATTAATAATAATAATCTATAGTTATAGGTTGAAAAACATTTTCACTGATTGTAAAGCATATGTTACCATAGTCAACCATGGTCAAATAAGCTCAATGATGGGAAAACATGCTGGCCATGGTAAAATAAGATCAATGATGGTAAACTATTCTCGCCATGGTCAAATAAGCTCAATGAAGGGAAAAAATGTTTGCCATGGTCAAATGGACAACAAGTTCAACCATGTTTAAACTAGCTCAACTATCTAGTCAACCATGTTCGCCATGGTTATTGTTAGGCTACTAATTTGTCATTATTATCATTATCACTTTTTAGTGTCTACATATGTTATTTGTAATATGGTCTGAGTTATTTCTCAAGGCAGAACATAGTATTGGGAAGTTGGGCCCACTACCTTCAACAAGGTGTTGCCTTGAACATGTAAATTAGTTTAGTTATGTGTTTGTTTATTTGAATTTCAATTATCATTCTCTAAAGTAGACTTCATTTCTTTTATCTAATTTGTTGTTTGTTGCATTTTCTAGATTTGTTATTTCATCCAATTTCTAGATTTCATTTAATTTACTAATCTACATTATCATTTGAATTATTTTGGGAGTAATAGATTAAATTTCCAATTAGGCAATGTGTGGTTTAATTTAGCAATGATTCAAGTTGTGTCATTAGCATAATTTGTTTTCCTGTCATTTACTTTCTTCTTTTTAATTTTAGTTTCAGTGTTCAAGTCTTACATTTTATTTCTTCTTGAATGAGGTTGATAGTATATAACACAATCATATAGAACCAATATTAGTTGTTTGTATTTGTTATGCATATATTTTGTCAATTGCCTTGAAATAAAAAGATGCTCCTTGGGTCGATAATTAATGTTCAAGCGATTAATTATTTTTATTAAGAAATTAATTTTCCCCAGCAATTATCACTTACTTTACTTGGTCAATGACCAACATGTTTGACCATGGTTTAAGAGGTCAACATTGTCATTCACTATTAACCATAAACATCCACAAACAACACGGTAAACAATGATTTTTTAAAGGATAATTGGTGATGTTTAACATAGGAAACATAATTAACCATGGGCAGTCATGTTCAAACATAGCCCATATGGTCAACCATAGTCATCTATAGTTAAATGTTGACAACCATGGTGAAATGTGTTCCCATAGTCACCCATATTTAACTATAGTTAACATTTTTCTAAGAAGTTCAACCTTAGTTGAAGAAGCTCAACATTGGTCATACATGGGCATTAAGTTATATATTATTTGACCATGTTCAAGCATGGTAAAATTTGATAAACAATGGTCAACCATTGTCACCATGCTCCTTCATGAGTTTCAACCATGGACACTATATTCAAATAATACCCATGCAGGCCCAACCATTTTCGACATTGTCATACATTGTCATGCTTAATCCACCATAATATCTCCTCTTCATCCCTACTTAGCGATGGTAATCATAGCCAACCATGGGTGATAATGGTCAACTTAGATCACCGATGGTAAACTAATACTAACCATAACCATGTATAATCAACCAAGCTCAACCATAATCTTTCCTCCAATCATAACAGACCATAGCCACATAATCAGTCACAAAACATGAATGACCAACTATAACCAACAATAGTCAATCTCATAAACCCTTCATAACCATCAATGAAATAATTTTTGTAATAGTAATGTAATAGTTTAACAATTATCGACATTAATGTTACATTGCTAGATTAATGTTACATAACAATGTTAGATTTATGGTCGACTATGGTCAACCTCAATTAATCATGTTCAACAACTGTCAAGACTCTTCAACTTTGGTGAACCTCATCAACCTTGTCAACCATGTTCAGGCTCTCTATCCCACTTCAACCATCGATCTAACCATTTCTTTAACATTAATATAACATCAAACATCGTTAGCCATGGTTGAAAATGATCGACCGTGGTCAACACTATTGTAATATTTTTTAAGCGTGTAATGAGGGTCAATAATGATCAACCATGGTAAACAAAGGTCAACCATAATTTTCCCTCTTAATCTGCAGTCATCCACAATACTCTTTATCAATCACGTTCACTTAAGGTCAAACATGATCCGTGTTGACTAACAATTGTCAAATTTATTAACCATAGTCAACCCTATCAACCCATTTTAACCATTAATGTCAATATTTTGGTAACATATTTTTTTTGTAAATTAAAAAACATTATTTCCTCGAAATTCCTTCAAAACTATATACATAGATCAACCATGTTGTGGAATTCCTCCTTTTCATATTATGTGATTCTCACTGTCACTAAAGGGGCTAGTAGTATCCCCTAGATATCTCTTACAAATAAACTCAAAAAGAAAAAGTAGACATTATGGTTGCATCCAGATAATACAAAATGTAAAAAGGGAATAAAATACACTACCATACTTTTGGACCAATAGGAAATTGAAGAAGATATAAGAGGTAGGCCTTTTAAACTTGAACTAGGAGGATCAGGTGTGTTGGAGTCACATTGAATATTCCCTTCTACATGGGCAAGCCTTGCATTAATCATGTCCACAGAGAAAAATTTATTTCTTAGCATTATTTCAATGCCCTCTAGTTAAGCAAACACATTTTAACTTTACACTTATCCTTCAAGACCATACCCAATAGGGACTTCATTTACCAGTGTAATGAAATTGTATTGAGGTATCTCTTCCTTTGACTTTTAGTATACTAGGGTCAGGTATCTTGTAGGATACCTCCTCGAAAACCTCAAAATTAAAACAATATTTCCTTTTCATGCCCTCCATGGCTCCAAGGTTCCAAATTTTTCATCAACTATAAGGAGGAACAAAGTTAAAGTAGGCCTCAACAATGTCCTAAGCAAACATACAATCCCTAAGTTGACCCTGTTAATTGTTGTCATTGGGGCTTCTCTTGCTATTAAAATTTTACCTACGAGGCATGGTGCTGAAGGGAGGATTTCCCCTCATGTTCCCTAAGAAACTTCAATCTTTGTGAGTATGACGAATCGTGCACAGAAATGTAGAATAAACACTCACAACACAATAACTAATAGTAGACCAAGTTCGCACTAATACTATTTAACACCAACTATGATGAAGGAGTGAACCACTGCTACTAGGCTCATAGGGAAGAAAAACTATTCCACCCTTGAGACAAGTAGTACTTTAATCACTATGACACAACCATAAACAGACATATAGAAGATGTATACCATAATAACCCCCCATTTCTTTTACATAAAAAATAAATATTTGGACTCGAATAATAATAAAACCAAAATTTCCTTTAAAAAACCTTATCCAGATAATAAAACAATATTTTATAACCTGCGATACCTTTGACACAAAAATTATAAGTAATAGTCACTTGTAGTGGGAAGCCATGCATAATATTCCAAAAATACAAACCAGTTGGTATCATTAGGACCACGAAATAGAGAATAAATCAATTAAGATTAGAGTTCAGTGACCCAAACCCAAAACCCAACATACCATAGATAATAAACAAACAAATAGAAATGATACAAGGAAAATTAGTAGGCCATAGAGGAATTACTAGAGAAACCTACACTAATGTGGCTAAGAAAACAATTTCCAAGAGAAGAAATTCTGATAATTTCACTTGTTAATTAGCCTCATTTTATCGTTCACCTTGACAAGGTGTGTTTTCATCTCCCACCAGTTAGCATGCCCAACTGAAGGTTGACCTTCCCCACATAAGTTCTTTACTCTTCTAGCATCCATGAATTTCACCTAGTTTTGAAACACCAGGCCAATCTTATCCTAGTGAAGCACCAGTAAAAATGGTTATGTCTCCTTATCCTTGCATAGGCACCAACCTCTTCTACCCCTCATTGAACTCATAGCCCTTTCCTTCCCACCAACCTTGGTAATAATATCCATTTGTGTTATTGCAATGCATACTCATGGTAGGGATGAGTTGCACACCCTAGCCTTTAATTCCCACCATATTGGTAGGGTCAAAAGATCATCCCGTGGGAGACTCACTCAAATTTCAAACTCACACCCATCGATGAAAACATTTTTGCAACACTTTTGTAACTTTATTATTATCATTAATATAACATCACCCACTGTTAACCATGGGTCGAAATGGTCAACCATTTTCAAGATTAATGTAATAATGTAGCAATGATCAACATTAATGTAACAATTTTGGATTGGTATAACATTAATACGTTGTTACATTAATAGTTGACTACAGTCAACCTCTAAACAATATCAACCCTAGTCAACCCTCTTCAAACTCAATCAACCTCATAAATGATAATCAAACTAATCAACCCTCTTCAAACATTGTCAACCATAGCCATGGAATCCACCCCACATAGGTCGGCCATTAAATAGTGCAACCACATCAGTTAATGTGGTTCATATAAATCAGTTGATGACATTTTTCACCTTTTACATTCCAATCGATGTATGAAAATGACACTGATAAATGTATATCAACCACATTTACTAATTTTGTTGCGCTAGTTATTGTTAACCTCAGTTTATTTTAGTTTACTCTCGGGTCACTATCATTTACATCCATTTACCTTGGTTTACCATAATTAACTATGGTTAAATTGGTAAACTATCAATTTCCCTTGACCATTTTTTACCATGGTTGACAATGACTAATGTTGGTTGGCCATGTTTGACCTTGATAATGTGGCACTAGAGAGAAAGCAAGAGGTAAATAGAGGGATAGAGAGGAGGGAGATGGATGTGAGGAGTGAGAAAGATAGATGGGTGAAAGGAAGAGAGATAAATGAGAGAATAAGTAAAGGGATACATATGGGTGAGGGAAGAGATGGATATAGGAGGGATACATAAAAGAGGGGGAGAGAGAGAGAGATAGAGCGAGAGAGAGAGAGTGTGTGAGAGAGAGAGAAAGAGAGAGTATTAGAGAAGGATATAGAGAGTGGAAGAGAGTCTATAGTAGGGAGAAATATGGATCAAGTTAGAGAGAGGGAGAGAGGGATATAAAATAAAAACATATAGAGAGTGAGAGAGAGAGGGAGAGAGAAAGGGAGTTGGAAGATTCGAGAGGAAAGATAGAAAGAGGTAGAGAGAGAGGAGGCTTAGGGAAGTGGTGGGAGAGAGGGATATATAGGGAAGACATGTGACAGAGAGAGAAATAGATAAGGAAAGATAAAAAGGGAGGGGGAGGGGGAAATAGAGGGAGAAAAATAAGGGAGAGGAGTAAGGGAGGGAGGGAGTGATACATAGAGGGAAAGTGAGATGAAGGGAAAAATAAATGGAGAGAGAGAGAGATAGAATGAGAGAGATGTCATGGTGGGAAACAGAGAGGGATGTTGGTGGGGTCATACAAGTGGGATATATATAAGAGGGATACATACAATGTGGGGGAGAGAGAGAGAGAGGGATATATTGGGAGACATACAAGGGGGAACAAAAGGGAGAGAAAAAAAGAAAGAGATAGATGGAGACATGGTAATAGGGAAATATAGGGGGAGACATAAATAGGGACACATAAGGAGAGAGAGAGGAGGAATAAGCATACGGTGATAGAGAAATACATCTTGGGAAATGAAAGAGATACAACAAAATAGGGAAAGGGAGAGAAAGATAGAAAGAATGATAAAGATACTGGAGAGATATAAATAGGTTGAGAATGGAGATGCTTAGAGGGAGAAAGAGAAATCGAGATAAGAGAGAGAGTGGGGGATGGGATATACGAGGGAGACATAAAAGAGGGGAGAGAGAGATAAGGGAAGGGAGAGAGAGAGAGAAAGAGAGAGAGAGAGAGAGAGAGAGAGAGAGATAAGGGAAGGAGAGAGGGAAATAGAGAGGGGGTGGGGGGTGAAATAAGTATAGGGACTTAGAGATAAAAAGGAGTCATATCAAGTTCATAGAGAGAAAATGGGAGGAATAGTTAAATGGAGAGGGCGAGAGTGATATAACAGGGAGATTTAAGAACAAAGAGAGAAAGGGATAAGCAGAGTGAAAAGGATGAAAAAGAGAATGGATGGAGGAGAGTTGCGGGGGTTAGGAAGAAGATTGATGAGAATATATATATATATTATATATATTTATTTTTGATATAAGACGAGCACGGGGGGTTGCTAAAATAGAAATAGTGAAACATGGGGACATATACATAAGAAAGGATAAAGAGAGGGGAACGAGAGCTTAATGGCGATGAGAGGAGGGAAAGATGTGGGAGTGAGAAAATTATAGGGAAAAAGAGAGAGAGGGAGTGGGGGGGAGAAGTTACGGAGAACAAAGGAGGCTTATTGAAGGGGAACAAGTTTGATATAGGAGAGAGACATAATAGAGAGAAAAGTAGATAAGTAGATGGAAAATAATGTAAAAGGCAGTACAGTGGAGGGGGGGCAGGAATGGAGAGATAGAGAGACAAGGAAGAAGATGGAAAAAGTGCTCATGCACATTATGAAACATGTGCGTCTTATATAAGGGATGCACATTCTACAATGCATGAACATTGATATAAGATGTGTGTGTTAATGCAAGAATGTTATTAATTTCCAAAAATATTTACGGAAACACATTTTCCAATTACATGGTGGATGAGCTGGCCACTTCGGTTTGAATAACCACTTTGTTTGGTGAATATAAATCAATAACACTTTCGTTTTCACAACTTCCTGATTTTAAACTATGATTCTATATATGCTCTACACTTTCATTGCCAATAAAGTTGAACACATCTTTCTTGGTTAATGAAACTTAACACATTACTAAATATGTT
>APFE031182032.1:16069-32464 GCA_000404065.3 Pinus taeda
TATAATTTTTTGGATATTTTTAGGGTAAAATAATTTCATTCTATAAAATTTGGGCGAATAATTTTTACAAAAAAATGGAATTTAGTAAATCCTTTTTTGGAAAAAGTATAGAAAATTAGCCCTTGGGTGAATATTAGCCCCTAAAATTTTCCGTGAATGCAACTGCCTTGCGGTTTGATGAAATAGTGTCATCCTTGCTGAAGGAGGAGATGAGACAGAAAAATATGGAGATCCAGAATGGTGATGCCTTGTTTGTACAAGCATGGTCCCAAAACAAAATTAAAAATAAGTCATCGAGTGCGAGATCTAAATCTAGAGGGAGATCTAAATCTCCAGGGAAACTTGTAAAGGTGATGTGCTGGAAATGTGGAAAGGAAGGGCACTACAAAAGGGACTGCAAATCTAAAGTTCCTGGAAAAGGAAAGGGATCTGATGGTGCTCCTTCTACAGAGGTGAAAACCACCTCAGATGGAGGTGGGGATGTGTACTTGTCTTCTTCAAGTACACATGTATTTCATGAGGCATGATCGATTGACTCAGGTGCATCCTTTCACTTCACTCCCCATAGAGAGTGGTTTTGCAAGTATGAGAAATATGATGGTGATGATGTCTTCTTGGGGCATGAAAGGAAGGCTAGAATCATTGGCTGTGGAAAAGTAATGTTGAATTTTCAAGGAGAAAGGGTTAGAACACTTTCAAGTGTTCTGCATATTCCTGCATTGGCTAGAAATCTGATTTATGTAAGCAATTTGGAAAATGCAAGTGTAAAAACATTGTTAAAGAAAGATACCTACAAGATGGTTTGGGGAGCACTAGTTTTTTATGTGGTGAGCACTTTGTACAAGCTACAAGGTAGCACTATTGTTGGTGTGTGAAACGGTTCTATGACTCCTCAAGGTGGAGTAGAAAATCTAATGGTCTCTGGAGAAAAGAACATGCTAAGGTATCAAAGGCTTGGACATATTGGAGAGAAGGGCCTTCGAATACTTCATGGTAAAGGTATGGTATAAGGTATGACTAATAGCTCTTTGGATTTTGATTTATGTGAAAAGTATGTATATGGGAAGCAAAATCGGGAGAGTTTCCACTCTAGTGGTAAGAGGGAAAAATAGATATTAGAGCTTGTGCATAGTGATGTGTTTGGACCTGTGAAGGTTGCATTACTAGGTAAGTCTGTGTAGTATGTATCATGTATTCCTCACGAAGAAATCTAAATTCTTTGACAGGTTTAATGAATTTAAGGCTCTGGTGGAAAACAAGACAGAGAAGAAGATAAAGGTTCCAAGGATAGATAACGGTGGAGAGTTTTGCAGTAAGGAATTTGAAGAATTCTGAAAGAAGTATGATATAGCACAACAAAAGACTACTCCATAAAAACCTGAGAAAAATGGAGCTACAGAAAGAATGAACAAGACGTTATTGGAAAGGGAAATAAGCATGTTCAGTGGTGTTGGGTTAGGAGAAGAATTCTTGGAAGAGGCAGTGGAGAAACATGTTACCTAGTTAACGGATCACCTTCATCAACATTGGAGGAAAAGACTCCACAAGAGGTATGGACTAGTAAGAATCCTGCTCTTTCACATCTAAGGGTATTTGTATTTGATGCATACGTACATGTTCCAAAGGAGAAAAAAACAAAGTTGGAGAGTAAATTTGAAAAGTACATCCTTATTGGGTATAAGGATGGTTTAAAGGGTTATGAGGTTTGGAACCCAGTAACAAGGAAAGTTGTGTACAACCGAGATGTGGTGTGCAGAGAGGTGAAAGAAGTTATTAAACATGAATTCTTATCAAAGGAACCTGAGAATACAGAGTTTGAGCTTGAGGAAGAATCAGAAACTACAACAGAAGAGGAGTCAAAAGATGAAGAGCCACAAACTCTGGGTGCGAGAAAATCAATTCGCGAAATAAGGAAGCCACAAAGGTATATTCCATCTTCTTTCTATTCAAAATTTTCTTTATCTATTACTGATGATGATCCCATAACTGTGAAGGAAACAGTAGATTGAGAGGATGGCAAATGTTGGAAAGAGGCCATGGTTGATAAAATGGCATATTTGCACAAAAATTTGGCTTGGGATCTAGTGGAGTTGCTTGCTGGAAGGAAACCCATTGGAAGCAAATGTGCGTTCAAGAAGAAGACAAATGCAAAAGGAAAGGTTGAGAAATACAAAGCTTTCTTGGTAGAAAAAGGTTATTCATAGGTGTTGGGAATTGATTTTGGTGATATTTTTTCGCTTGTTGCCAAGATAGCTTCTATTAGATTACTTTTATTTCCTACTGCTAATTTTGATTTTGAGGTAAGAACTAACTAGTATGAAAGTTAGAGAAGTCTCTATATGGGTTAAAATAATCACCAAGAATGTGGTCTCAGAAATTTGATACATTTATACGGGGATTTGGCTTCACCAAAAGCAAAGCAGATCACTGTGTGTAGTTTAAAATAATTGATGACCTTGTTATTTATCTGGTCTTGTATGTGGATGACGTGTTGCTAGTTGGAAATGACAAAGCAATTATCGAGGATGTGAAGACCCAATTATCCTCCAAATTCGACATGAAAGATATTGGAGTTGCAAGCTATATTTTAGGAATGGAAATTAAAAGAGATAGGGCAAAGAGGAAGCTCTAGTTAAACTAGAGGAAGTATGTCGAGACAATATTGTAGAGGTTTAATATGCGGGACAGTAAACCAGTGAAGGTTCCTATTCTTGTAGGTGTAAAGTTATCCTCTAAATAGTGTCCCAAGACAGTAGAAGAGGAAGTGGACATACCCATGTTCCATATGCAAGTGCAGCCGATAGCCTCATGTATGTGATTGCCTACAATAGACCAGACATTGCACATGTAGTGGGAGTATTGAGCAGGTTTATGTCAAAACCAGGGAAGGAACATTGGGCCGCAGTGAAGCAGCTTATCAGGTATTTGCATGGTACTAGTGATTATGGTTTATGCTACCAAGGAAGACAAGGATTAGACATAGTTTTGGATATTTGTAGCTTTGTTGATGCAGATTGAGCTGGAGATTTAGATCAGAGAAGATCTACAAGTGGGTATGTGTTTAACCTATTTTAAGGTGTAGTCAGTCGGATGAGTAAGAAAGAGTTTGTAGTGGCACTATCAACTACAAATGCAAAATACATAGCAACCACTCATGCAAGCAAGGAAGTAGTTTGGTTGCAGAGATTATGTTCAATTATCGGGTTAGTACATGGGGCTATAAGGATAAACTGTGACACACAAAGTGCAATTTTCTTGCCAAATAACCCTGCTTACCATTCAAAGACAAAGCACATTGATGTTCAGTATCACTTTTTGAGGGATATGAGAGAAGAAAGAAATGTGTTTTTAGTAAAGGTGGACACTTTGAAGAATAATGCAGATGCATTAACCAGATCTATGAGCTCTGAGAAGTTCTCTTGGTGTAGAGAAATAATGGGCATTACAGGCCTAGCTAAATTATTAAGCTCTCCTGTGGCCCCCTATGGAAAGAAAACAACAAGTGGGAGAATGTTGGGTTGTGTTATATTCTTTCCACGACTATCTCCCCTAGTTAACTCGAAGGTTAGAGGGGGGGTAGAGCCCCCCCTTCATTGCGTCAATTACATAGCGGGGGGGTCATAGGGGATTTTAGGGGGGGTAGCCCCCCTCTACGGGGTGCAAGGTAGTGCCTTGGAGAATATTTTTTTGGACCCTATATTAGGTTGGCATACCTACCTATGGTCTTGTGCATGGTTTTTTCACATGGTTTTGGGCGCGATGGTTTTCAGTCCATGGTATTGGATGATTTGGCATGTATAAATATGTATTGTGAAATTGAAAGGAACATAATGAAAAATCTATCTGGCAGTCCCGGATTTGGGATCTAGGGGAAAATCTCTGTTTATATGTGTTTTATGTGTTATGCTCTCGCATTGTTTATTTTCTGTTTTTTAGAATTTGTATACAGGTAATTTCTGTACAGGGTTAAAACACACACACACACATATATATATATATATATAAACATTGAAAATGATGAAAAATTAATAACGGACAAAATGCTTCTTTCTGACAATTCCATAATTTATATACAAAATCTAATGCTAAATTTAACTTATGCATTATGTTATAGCCCAAAATAAAATAAAATAACATACCAATTAAAAATACCATTTTCATTTTGGTTTCTCCAATTTACTATAAATGAAAATTATATATCAAGAAAATAATCTGGTTCTACAGGTTTCATCCTTTCAAGCCATGTTTTTGATCCAGATTTAAACAAGAATGCAACAAATTACAGATATAACCATAAATACAGATATGCAACAAAAATAACACTTCATTTCATTAATCTAAAGTAGTGAAATATGATTACAAATAGAAATCGAAATAAACTAGCTCGGGTGATGGTAGCATATCTCTAAGGAGAGATGTGGCAGCTACATGCCTCTGAACTGTCTTACAATGAGGTTTGAAGACCTATTTATTACTGAGAAATAATGGGAAACCATAAACATCCAAAAAACTAACCCTAGGATATGAAGCGCCAAACTATGAGCCCCGTTTTGCGTAAATTGGTAAATCAACTTCCTGTGGTTGTAACTTTGGCATACAATCTCTGTTTGACGCACATAATACCTTGTTAAAAAGATCTATACAAGGAATACAACTTTGGGATGAGCAACATGAGTCCATGGACCCATGTTGCTCCCAGTTTTCCCAAAAATGTTGTTTAGGGCCTCAAAACGGCTCTTGAAGTTCAGAACCCAAAAAACTACGGAAAATAGCAAATTTTGCTACAATTAAGGAAACTGAAAAACAAAAAAAGACAGTTGTGGGGGTCCAAGTGGGATAGGTGGGTGGCCACCAACATCCACTTGGATAATTCCTCCCCTCTTACGAAGCAATGGTCCACACTGCATTGAGTTCCTCCATGAGATGAGGAAACTTCTATTGAACTTAGTCCCTCGTGACCTATTATGCAACCTCTGATGTGTCTAATAAGGGTGGGATGCATGGTTGAGGGTAGTCCACATTGAACACTTAGTAGAATCGAAAGAATGAGGGATTGTTATGCTCCAAATCATTCTTTCCCACAACCTTGGTATTGGTGGAAGGACCATATCGAAGTGGGCTAAGCTTTTGATGGGCTCTTTTGAGGCATCCTTTCTGTAGATGCAACCGGACTTTGCCTCCCACTTGAAACTTGTGTGGTACCTGATGTTGATCATTTCGTTGCTTATACTTGGCATCTTCCAGAATGGAGTGGCGATAGATCGACCCAGTGGGTAGAGGTGCTCCAGAAGTCAGATCAGATGAATGCTTGACTTGAACCTGCAACGGTACCCCTCTGGGTGAGGAGAAGATTTCATTGTCTTATTTTATGACCGTATCAACCTTATTCGGCTGCGTGGAGGAACCCTTCCTGGGGACCATGGATGTGGCTACGATCTTCCCCTTAGTTTGAGAGTGAACTAGGAAGAAAATAAAGATGTTAGTCTGGGAGATGATCTTAATTCCTTTTTTAGCAAAGATCAAAGAAGTGGCGGTAGGTCGGCCTACCTTAGGTATCCTGTAGAATGTATTACAAAAGGAAATAGTAACAGTGTGAGACCTTGACTCATACACAACATGTCGCTTCCACAAGTATGGTTGGGCTAATAATACATCACAGACATCAAGAGGTTCAACATCACACAATACCTCATTTGTGAAGGGCTCTATGCTCTAGGGAAGGTAGCATTCTTAGCGAACTCAGAGTTCTCGTCCTTCTTGAAGCCATTAGATAATGTATGGTTGTGGGTGTGATGTAGTCAATAGGCTCAATCACTTCACAACCTCTACTGAAATGAGATTATTTTCGCTCCCACTATCAAAAATGAATTGCAACGACAAACCCTTCACCCACACTTGTGAGTGGAAAAGACGCTCCCCCTCTTCTGGATCTTCAGGTTCAATCTTCTAGACCTTGGTGGTGGAAACAATGGCGCTGGGCTCTGCATCAATGATTTTCTTCGCTTTGTCATTCCCATTTTTGGGTTTTGACTCAACGTTAGAACATAAATATGATTCTGAAGCCTTCAACTCGGCCACGAGTGATTTCTTGGTCCAACAATCACTTGTGTTATGAGTGGGGACCTTATGGAACTCACACCACTTTCTTGCGTCCTTTTTTTACTTCACGGTATTGTTCTTTTCTTGTGGCTTCGACGGGTTGTCTTGGGTCACCCCGTCTTGGTTTTGTCCTTTGTTCTTTCGGTTCATAGATCTAAAGTCTTGCTTCTTTTATTTAAACTTCTGCTCAATCTTGATAGCGTATGAGTATGCTCTGCTGAGTAAGGAGATGTTCAGGAACTCCATCTTGTCCTGGATATATCTGTGCGGGTTCTCATGATATTTGAGTACCAAATGTAGCTTAGAATCCTTGATACCCAAGTTTGTGTGAAGGGTATGAAAAATACTTGTGAACTCCGGCACATCTTGGTCCCTTCCATGCAGCAGCATGGTGCAATTTATGTATTTATCCTCATATCTTTTGACAGGGTAGTAATGCTCCTTAATGGAATTCGAGAATGAATTCCAAGTGGGTGCAGCTGAAAATAGTGAGTTTGTACTTCCATCCTTTTTTTCGTAGTAGGTTTCCCACAAATCCTTGACGTGGGGGGCTGCTTTGAGAAGAGTGAAAGTAATCTTTTCCCGACTAGAAAAATCATGAACAAAAAAGTACCCTTCTAGTAGATTTAACCATTTATCCATGACATTTGCATCTATCTAACCCTCAAATATGGGGATTTCAAAGTTAACTTGTACCTTAAAGGGTGCGGTGTTTCCAAAGTAGATGTAGGAAGTAGATGCGTCGCCCCTGGGTAGCGCTGGAGGATCTGGGAAAACTTTTCCATCATCGCGTTCCTTTATTGCTCGAGGGCTTCCTCGAGCAAGATTTTGATAGGATTTCTTGCCCCCTCGTCTTTATTTTCATGTCCCATGGGAGGCTGTCGGGATTTGTGAGGCTGGTCTTGCAAAGGTTCGACCAGTTCAAGCCCTAACTACTTATATCCTGATCTTGTTGGGGACATGCAAAGAAAAACAGAGAAAGAGCAAACCGCTCTTATACCACTGATCTGGATTTAAATAGGAACCAAACAAACTATATATATAACGATAAATAGAGAGATGTAGCAAAAATAAAACTTCATTTCAGTAATGTAAAATATTGAAATATGCTTACAAACAGAAATGGAAATAAGCTAGCTGGGGCGATGGTAGCTTACCTCTAGAGAGAGATGTGGTGCTACATGCCTCTGTATTGTCTTACAATGAGGCTCAAAGGCCTATTTATTGTTGAGAAGTAATGGAAAACCCTAAACATCCAGAAACCTAACCCTAGGAGATGAAGCACCAAACTATGCGCCCCATTTTGGCTAAATTCATACATCGACTTCCTAGGATCGTAATACCTCGTTAAAAAGATCTATATAAGGACTACAGCTTTGGGATGAAAAAACTATTCCCAATTTTCCAAAAAAAGTCGTTTAGGGTCTCAAAGCGGCTCCAGAAGTTCAGGATACGAAAAACTGCCAAAAATAGCAAATTATGCTATAATTAAGGAAACTGAAAAACTGAAAAAGACAGTTGTGGGATCCAAGTGGGATAGGTGGGTAGCCACCAATATCCACTTACAATGTCTTGTGTAATTACTTTGAATTTAGTGATTAGATAATAGCCTTTCCATATTTATATTACAATTCACGTATCCTAATTATAATTAAGTAACAACCCAACAATGTATAGTTCTTATGATAATTTTGTTTTGTAATTTTTCATTTTTTTCATGATTATTTTTTATTTAAATTAAACTTTACAGTGATAAAAAAATAAAAATAAAATCATAGTTATATTTTAAGAAAAAAATGCGATAGCAAATTATATCTTATTAGATACTAAAGAATTTCATGTATCCCAATTTAACTCTTAACTATCTCATAATATAAATATAGTTCTAAATTAAATTTTATATAGAAAAATAAAGCAATTAAAAATTTAGAAAATAAAGCATTAAAAAAAAAAATATTGTTATATAGTTATAGATATGATAATATGAAATTCCACTTTATTTAATATACAACTAAACACATAATATATAAAAAAATATTATTAATTACAATTTATGAATTCTGTAAAAGGGCATGTACATTTTAAAAAGACGATATGTTAATAAGAAAAAACATGTTACCCTGTTATAAATATCATAATTCAAATTAAAATATTTCATTCACTTTTAGTGTTTATTAGGAAAGAGATGTATACCTTATTCCATTTCCAATTTTCTCAGAATTTTAATTGTTAAATGATTGCTAATATTTTTGTGTTGCGATAATATAGTAAACATTTTCATTATGTTGCAAATTTTAATTTTTTTTTTTAACAGATTATTGGAAATGATAACAACTATTTAGTTGGCCACTGAGAAAATAGAAACCATTTGGTAGAAAGAATATTGAGAATGGATGACTGAATTATGTACTGGAGAATTTTATAAAATATTGCAATACACGCCCTTTTTTTTATTAAAATTCCATAAATCTATTCAATAAAATAAATAAATGTAACATTAATAACACTAAAACGTAAAACGAATAAAACTAAAAAGATTTGATGCTAAATGCATAACGATTAAAAAAATCAATATGAGGCAAAA
Organism: Pinus taeda; assembly: GCA_000404065.3. Taxonomy (NCBI): domain Eukaryota; kingdom Viridiplantae; phylum Streptophyta; class Pinopsida; order Pinales; family Pinaceae; genus Pinus; species Pinus taeda. Next base: position 24,753 of record APFE031182032.1, read on the forward strand.
ATGAAAGCGGTTTTTCTTTGTTTCCTTCTCATGAGTTTACTGAGCTCTATGATAATTTGCTACCCAATATTGTGAAGGGCACCCAAATCTGATTGGTGTAAACAAGGTGCATGAACGAAAAAACTAAAACTCCATTGTGTGTGAACCTTTGGGAGCAGCCATCCATTCCACTTTAACAACACATTTGATGAGCCACCATACCTGTTGGTGAATGGAAATTATCCATTTGGATTTAATAACACAATTTATTTAGCTAGCTGTAACATAATAATATTGGAAGTGATAACTCAGTGAATTAGTAAATAAGAGAGCTTTCCACAGTATAATTAACTCAGAAATTTATTATAAAGGAAACAGAAGGAGACCGCGTAACTACAGCTAGTCTTGTCAGACATTGGCGAGATAAAAATTATTTCAGAATTTGATAGTATAGTTTTAGTTTTTTTATCTGAATCTGATAATATATATTTTTGGCGAACTCAGAGTTCTCGTCCTTCTTGAAGCCATTAGATAATGTATGGTTGTGGGTGTGATGTAGTCAATAGGCTCAATCACTTCACAAACTCCACTGAAATGAGGTTCTTTTCACTCCCACTGTCAACAATGAATTGCAACGACAAACCCTTCACCCACACTTGTGAGTGGAAAAGACGCTCCCCCTCTTCTGGATCTTCAAGTTCAATATTCTGGACCTTGGCCGCGGAAACAATGGCGCTGGGCTCTGCATCAATGATTCGCTTCACTTTGTCATTCCCCTTTTTGGGTTTTCACTCAACGTTAGAACGTAAATCTGATTCTGAAGCCTTCAACTCGGCCACGAGTGTTATGAGTGGGGACCTTATGGAACTCACATCACTTTCTTGCATCCTTGTTTGACTTCACGGTATTGTTCTTTTCTTGTGGCTTCGACGGGTTGTCTTGGGTCACCCCGTCTTGGTTTTGTCCTTTGTTCTTTCGATTCACAGATCTAAAGTCTTTCTTCTTTTATTTAAACTTCTGCTCGATCTTGATAGCATATTAGTATGCTATGCTGAGTAAGGAGATGTTCAGGAACTCCATCTTGTCCTGGATACTGTGTGGGTTGTCACGCTATTTGAGTACCAAATGTAGCTTAGAATCGTTGATACCCAAGTTTGTGCGAAGCGTATGAAAAATACTTGTGAACTCCGACACATCTTGGTCCCTTCCCTGCCGCAGCATTGTGCACTTTATGTATTTATCATCATATCTTTTGACAGGGTAGTAATGCTCGTTAATGGAATTCCATAATGAATTCCAAGTGGGTGCAGCTGAAAATAGTGAGTTTGTACTTCCATCCTTATTTTCACAGTAGGTTTCCCGTAAATCCTTGACGTGGGGGGCTGCTTTGAGAAGAGTGAAAGTAATCTTTTTTCGGCTTGAAAAATCTTGAACAAAAAAGTACCCTTCTAGTAGATTTAACCATTTATCCATGACATTTGCATCTATCTAACCCTCAAATATGGGGATTTCAAAGTTAACTTGTACCTTAAAGGGTGCGGTGTTTCCAAAGTAGATGTAGGAAGTAGATGCGTCGCCCCTGGGTAGCGCTGGAGGATCTGGGAAAAATTTTCCATCATCGCGTTCCTTTATTGCTCGAGGGTTTCCTCGAGCAAGATTTTGATAGGATTTCTTGTCCCCTCGTCTTTATTTTCATCTGCCATGGGAGGCCGTCGGAATTTGTGAGGCTGGTCTTGCAAAGGTTCGACCAGTTCAAGCCCTAACTACTTATATCCTGACCTTGTTGGGGACAAGCAAAGAAAAACAGAGAAAGATCAAACCGCTCTTATACCACTGATCTAGATTTAAATAGGAACGAAAGAAACTATATATATAACGATAAATAGAGAGATGTAGCAAAAATAGAACTTCATTTCAGTAATGTAAAATATTGAAATATGCTTACAAACAGAAATGGAAATAAGCTAGCTGGGGCGATGGTAGCTTATCTCTAAAGAGATATGTGGCGCTACATGCCTCTGTATTGTCTTACAATGAGGCTCAAAGGCCTATTTGTTGTTGAGAAGTAATGGAAAACACTAAACATCCAGAAACCTAACCCTAGGAGATGAAGCACCAAACTATGCGCCCCATTTTGGCTAAATTCATACATCGACTTCCTAGGATCGTAATACCTCGTTAAAATGATCTATATAAGGACTACAACTTTGGGATGTAAAAACTATTCACAATTTTCCCAAAAACGTCGTTTAGGGTCTCAAAGCGGCTCCGGAAGTTCAGGATACGAAAAACTGCCAAAAATAGCAAATTATGCTATAATTAAGGAAACTGAAAAACTGAAAAAGACAGTTGTGGGATCCAAGCACGATAAGTGGGTGGCCACCAATATCCACTTGCACTGTCTTGTGTAATTACATTGAATTTAGTGATTAGATAATAGCCTTTCCATATTTATATTACAATTCACGTATCATAATTATAATTAAGTAACAACCCAACAATATATAATTCTTATGATAATTTTGTTTTGTAATTTTTCATTTTTTTCATGATTATTTTTTAATTTAAATTAAACTTTACAGTGATAAAAAAAAAATTATAGTTATATTTTAAGAAAAAAATGCCATAGCAAATTATATCTTATTAGAAAATACTAAAGAATTTCATCTATCCCAGTTTAACTCTTAACTATCTCATAATATAAATATAGTTCTAAATTAAATTTTATATAGAAAAAACATGTTACCCTGTTATAAATATCATAATTCAAATTAAAATATTTCATCCATTTTTAGTTTCTATTAGGATAGAGATGTATACTTTATTCCATTTCTAATTTTCTCAGAATTTTAATTGTTAAATGATTGCTAATATTTTTTGTGTTGCGATAATATAGTAAACATTTTCATTATGTTGCAAATTTTAATTTTTTTTGTTTTAACAAATTATTGGAAATGATAAAAACTATTTAGTTGGCCACTGAGAAAATAGAAACCATTTGCTAGAAAGAATATTGAGAATGGATGACTGAATTATGTACGGGAGAATTTTATAAAATATTACAATACACGCCTTTTTTTATTATTAAAATTCCATAAATCTATTCTATAAAATAAATAAATGTAACGTTAATAACACTAAAACGTAAAACGAATAAAACTAAAAAGATTTGATGCTAAATGCATAACGATTAAAAAAATCAATATCAGGTAAAAATGAAAGCGGTTTTTCTTTGTTTCCTTCTCATGAGTTCACTGAGCTCTATGATAATTTGCTACCCAATATTGTGAAGGGCACCCAAATCTGATTGGTGTAAACAACGTGCATGAACGAAATAACTAAAACTCCATTGTGTGTGAACCTTTGGGAGCAGCCATCCATTCCACTTTAATAACACATTTGATGAGCCAGCAGACCTGTGGGTGAAAGGAAATTATCCATTTGGATTTAATAACACAATTTATTCAGGTAGCTGTAACATAATAATATTGGAAGTGATAACTCAGTGAATTAGTAAATAAGAGAGCTTTCCACAGTATGATTGGCGTTCCTTTTTCCTGTGACTGATTGGCATGTTGAAAATATAATTAACTCAGAAATTTATTATAAAGGAAACAGACCGAGACCGAGTAATTACAGCTAGCCTTGTCAGCCATTGGCGAGATAAAAATTATTTCAGAATTTGATAGTATAATTTTAGTTTTTTATCCGAATCTGATAATATATATTTTTGCAAGATGGTGAAGTTTAGTTGTTTAAATTTGTTTTTATGTTTAAAAATAAAATCAGTGCCCTGCAAAATGAGAAAGCCACTTGATTTCTACAACTGAAACTAAAAATTCTAAACAAAAGTCTTTGTAAAATGTTAAGTTGCAAAAGAATAGAGAAAACAATCAGACTGCCAGAAATTATTTCAGTATCCATATGCCAATTTAAAATACCACCACAAAGAAAAAAGAGAAACACAATTAGACTGCTGCAAATTATTTCATTCTCGATATGCTAATTTATTTTATCATGGAAAAGGAAAGATATCAAGCGCAATCGACCATTACATTCCCTTTAAACTCCCTGCCTTTCAGTCCATCCTTTGATACTAAAATGACACACTGGAGATTGCTTGCAACTTATTTGCTAAAGGCCACGGACTTCAAGACTTGGAACACACTAATAAATTCAAACGGAACATTAATTGATCCAACCCGACCAATACAGATGACGAAATAAACCATTGCATGCATATTGTACCATCGTACAATAACTATTATTCATAAAACAGCTTTATAATATCGTTCCTGCAATTCAAGGAGATTAGATAAAATGACGATCATTGAACTCTATTTAATAAAAATAATAAATGAGATCAACGAATGACATCAGTAGACAAGTGTACCTTTATTAGCAGGCAGGATGAGGAGGAGGAGGATATCTGTAGTCACGAGAGGGGGATTTGTAGATGGGAGGAGAGTGAAGCACTTGAGGAGGCGCAAGTATCGGTTTCGGAGAGGATTTATAAATGTAAGGAGACTCGAAGAATGGCGATTTGTACTCCGAGGGAGGAAATATGTGAACCAGGGGAGGATATTCTATCAGCTTGGGTGGAGATTTGTACTCTGGAGAATGAAATTTGTTAAAAGGGGAAGGATATACTATCCGCTTGGGAGGAGGAATCACTATGTGCGTGGGTGGAGATTTGTGCATAGCACGAGGATATTCTATCAGCTTGGGAGGAGGAATCACTACGTGATTGGATGAAGATTTGTGTACGTGTTAGAAAATTAGTACACATGAATTTAGCTAGTAAAGGTTGAACACACAAGAGCAACACTAAAAGAAAATCGAAGGAAAAAAAAATGATTGATTAGAAAATATGTCACAATGCTCATGATATAACATTAGTGGTTGAAGATCCCAAGGTAATGCACCATAGTGGTGATCAATGAGAGGACTCAACACCTACAGGTTCTTGAGAGAACTAGCTAGTTGTGAAGTGAAAGGAGGAGCAAATGACGGAACAAATCATGCATAAGAATTAGTGAGTTGCCGAGTTAAACAATGAGCAAATCACGGAGTAAATCAAGCAGAAGAACTAGCAAGTTGCATAGTTAAAAAATGAGCAAATCACGGAGTAAATCATGCACAAGGAATCTTGCATGTAGTCCCATGCTCTAACTATGTGTCCACATGTAGGTGTGTAGTACCTCCAACACCCCCCATGAACACCACTGTGGGAAAGAATAGAGAATGGGCCCTAGAACCTAAGCCCAAAGGTCACCCAAAATGCAATGCAACTTGTACTAAAATTGAGGAAAGAGGGAAAACCTCATGGGAAAAACCCCCCCTCAAGATACAATGCAATCAAAAGAAAAGAGGAAGAAAAGACAGTTGCTAAGCAATTATGTCCTTCACTCCAAGACAATCGCGCAAAGAGAAAAACTTCTCCTCAGTGAATGTCTTGGTAAAGATGTGTGCAATCTATTCTGCTAAAAGACAAAACTGCAAACCAAAGACCCGATTATGTACTAAGTCTCTCATGTAGTGCATTGGATGTCTATGTGTTTTGTCTGTTGCCACTGTATTGGATCCCTACAAAATTTGAGTGTGCTCTAGTTGTCACACCAGATGACAATGGGCTGGTGGAACTCGACGCCCAACTTAGTGAGGAAGTGTTTTGACCACAGAGACTGAATGGTGATGTTGAATATTCCTATGTACTCAACCTCGGCTAAAGAGAGAGCAATAGCAGCCTGCTTCTTACTCGACCAATAGATAGAGCGAGACCCTAAATTGAGTGAATATCCAGAGGTGGAATTGTGATCAATGTTGTTTCTCTTCCAATAAAAATTAGTGAAGCCAAGGAGATTCAATGGAGTGCCTACTACATAGTGAATCCCGAAGGTGATGGTGACCTGCATATATCAGAGGATGTGCTTGGCAGCATTCCAGTGTATCTCATGTGGCTCCTACATGTATCTAGAAACTGCCCCTACTGTATATAAGAGATCTCGTTTGGAATGGATGAGGTACAATAAGCTCTTGAGTAGCTGTCGGTAGAGAGTATTGTCGACTAATGGAGTGTCACCTCCATCCTTAAGGCGAACCCTAGACAAAAAAAGGAGTTGGTGCTGGCTTGCAGTCATTCATGTGAAATCTCTTGAGTATACCTCGTGCATACTTAGCCTGAGAGAGTTTGATGCTTGTGGCATCTTGGCTGATCTCAAGACCAAGAAAGAAGTGAAATGGACCCATGCCCATCATCAAGAACCTATCATGCAAGACCCTCTTGACTACAGTAATGGCTGAAGCCGACCTACTGGTGATCAGGAGATCATCCACATACAAAACTATGATAAGAAGAGAATCTTGTGTCCTGAGAATGTAATCATTTGGATCAGACTTACATCTTTCAAAGTTTTGTGATAAGACAAAAGAATCCATCTTTGCATACCAAACTCTCGGGGCCTGCTTAAGGCTATAGAGAGATTTCTTCAGTCTACAGACCTAAGATGAATACTGAGTGAAACCATGTGGCTACTCCATGTAAATCTCCTCAAATAGGTTTCCGTGAAGAAAGTCATTCATCACATCCGTCTAGTGTACTTTCCACCCCTGGGTAGCTACAATGGCAAGTTCAAGGCACATTGAATCCATCTTTGCTACTAGAGCAAAGCTCTCATCATAATCAATGCCATGCACATGCTGGAAGCATTTGGCTACTAGCCTAGCTTTCTGTCTAGTGCTTTGACCATCTGCAACACTCTTGGCCCTGTAGACTCATTTTCATCGCACAAATTTCCTTTCTAAAGGAAAGGGGACTAGATCCCAAGTCTAGATCTCGAGGAGGGAGTTGTACTCCTCCTCCATGGCCGACTCCCAAGATGGATGCCTAACAGCCTTAGCATAAGATTGTGAATCGGAAGACTGAACCAAATGACAATGTGAAGATGGTGGTGGTTCAGTGGCAATGAGTGCAAGAGTAGGCTCAATAAAGTCTGAGCTGGTCCTCTGTGGATTGGAATTATTCCCCACAAGACCATTTCTAGCAGCTGGGTGGTCTTGTGCATATATCTTACGTGAGCTCCTTGTTCTCTGATTTATGAGAGGGGAAGTTGATTCACTACTGGAAGCTCGATTTGGGATTTTATGTGGCTCATCATATGCATACATTGGATTTGTATCTGAAAACTTTGTCTCTGAATGTACATGGCCTGAATCCTTCTTCCTTTATCCTTCAGAAGTGTGCTTTGTGCCCTCCTTATCTCCCTTAAGCACACAATGCACTTGGTAAGCCTTAAGCCTCCTCCTTTATCCTTCAAATGTGCACTATGTGATCTACCTTGATTATCTTTCTCCCTTGAGTGCATGAGCACATGCCGAAGCCCTGGAGCACTCCCTATCAACCCCTTAGCCCTTTGAAGTGCACCAATGCACCCATAATATCTCCTTCTTCCTTTTAATTTCATTAAAAAGAAATGAACATAAATTATGCATAAAGCATGCTAGAATAGAATATTTTTAGGGTGATGGTTGTTTGTCATGACTAATTATATATACAAGTGTTTCAAAAAAAAACATGACAAGCGCACATGTGGAATATCGAGCAAGGAATACACACAAAGCACTACAACAAATCCTGTGATTAGCATCCTTTTTTACTTCCTTTTTTGCATCTAGAGCCCATTTTTGGTGCTATTTGCATCCATTTATCAAATATGGTGCAAAACTTGACACAA
>APFE031182036.1:0-63803 GCA_000404065.3 Pinus taeda
TTTATTAAGTCACTGTTACGCTCTATTACAGAAGATGTGGCCAAGGTAGGAGTCGTCACTGAAGAGCAAGTCATTGATCGTGCGCAATATCTAGACTTGATCTATACGCAATCTGGCATGCTCTATGCCAAAATCCCTGATGCTCCTAGACTAGAGTTTTCCATTCCTCCTCCTCCTAAATTAAACAAAGACTCTCATGCCAGCAATGGCGTGATAGGCACGACCAACAAAAAAATCACAAAGGCTATATCTAAGAAAGCCCATACGATTTTTGGTCAAAATTCAAATGAAGAACTTCTTGCCTCAAAGGTTAATTCCATGTCTACTGACAAAGGAAAAGAACCAAAGAAACTAGGGGGCAAGAACAAAGGGAAAAGCAAAAAGAAGAAACAGGATGATTCGTCTCCTAAAACATCTTCTGCAAACCCTTCTGGGCAAAAGAAACCTCCTGGGCCATGTCACATATTTGATGAAGACCATTGGACGAGAGATTGTCAGTATAAGGTTGAGATTAAGAAATTCTTCAAGAACTCAAAAACATTACCGGTATTGACTGATCCATTTCCAAACCCAGAAACTAATCTGGTTCCTAGCGACAATGCTTCCCCATCCCAAGTGCTTATGTTATCCATTTCGAAACAAATTGATGCTTTGATATCGACAAGGAATAAGGATTATGGGAATCCACAGTTGTTGAACAACAAGGCTACTGATCAACCTAGTAATTCGATAACAACTTCGACCGACGTTGTGCCACCCATCATTCCTGAGCTAAAGATAAAGCCGCCAAAGAGAGTAGTACACAAATCGACATTTAATCCTCATGCCTGAGTAGCACAAAATTATAATATAGTGGAGGATCTGGCCCAATCGCCATCTACTATGTCGACACTTAAAGTACTACAAAATTGCTCCTCCCAAAAGTAGGCTCTATTATCAGTAATAGGTGGGATTGACCCAATGGATTCCAATCTTGTGGCCTTTAATCATAAAGGATATGAACCTCAGTTACCAGCTCAACTCGCTTTCCTCATCCAAGTGAAAGCCCTCAACAAAAATGTTCATTGAACAATTATTAATGAGGGGGAATCTACATGTATTATGTCAACGAGTTGCTGGAAAACATTAGGCTCACCACCCTTGTCGCGATCGTCAACAGCGTTAAAAGCATTCAATGGATAGAAGGGGCATATACATGTATTATGTCAATGAGTTGCTAGAAAATATTAGGCTCACCACCCTTGTCGCGATTGTCAACGACGTTAAAAGCATTTGATGGACGGACGTACACCCCGTACGGGATTTTAAGTAACTTGAAAGTTAAAATGGGGGGAAAAACAATAGAAATTGATGTTGAAGTTATCAATGGAAACCTCGATTACAATCGTTGACCAACAAACCTTCCTCCCCAACAGTTCACAAGTTATATAAAGCATCCCCATGATCCATGGAAGCTCTCAATTGCTTCAAAATATCGGAGTAGGCCTCCTAAAAGACCCTACATTGATGGATAATTTTGCTCTACCACCTCCGAGTAATCTAGCGGAAGTAGCTACGATGGAGACCTGCAATATGGTATCTTCTATATCCAAAAAGATTCAAAAGATTTATAAACATGATGTTAGCATGGATCATCACCAGGTATTGCCTCCAAGCCCAATAGAAATATTGTAGCAATCAATTTTCTTGGCCTGGGTGGCAAATCCAAATCAGCGCTCATCGGGCGTTTGGATAGATAGGTATAAAGAATATGGCACCTCTTCAGATCCTTGGTCGCATGTACATTCTATGGACGAAGGGATCATTCAATCAATGATGATAGGAGAGGCACCATGGGAAGATTACCGCCATCATTCCCATCTTCCGAATTACCACGAAGATTGTTCCAACATCCTTGATCATCCTTCAATTTTTTATTTTCTTTCAAATAGTGTAAATACAGTGGATTCCGAGTGAAATCTTCCAATATTGAAGAAACTATCACCATAAATATCTCAACCAAGCCAGATATTGTAGAGAATATTCATGTTGGCAAATCTTGTTCTTCTTTAGAACTAGAAATATTACGCTCTCTTTCACAAGTTCAGAGATGTCTTTGCATGGTCATATGAAGAAATGCCAGGCATTGACTCAAGCATAGTTGAATACGGCTTCGGCAGGTGCACTCGAAGAAAGCCGCTACCATCAAGGCAGAAGTTGAAAAACTTTTACATGTTGGTTCCATTACCCGGTTCCTCTTACTGATTGGGTATTGAATATTTTTCCTATGATGAAAAAGCAAGGAACGAATAGAGTGTGCGTCGAATACAGGGATGTAAACCAGGCTTGTCTGAAGTGCAACTATCCTACACCTTTCATCGACCAAATAACTGATGAATGCACTAGATGTGAAATATTTTCATTTATGGATGGATTTTCTGGCTATAATAAATTAAATATCCACCCACAGGACCGATCAAAGACTACATTTATTTGTCCGTGGGGCACATTCGCGTACCGCAAGCTACCTTTCGGTTTAAAGAATGCAGGGGAAAATTTTCAGAGGGCAATGAATTATGCCTTCCATGACATCAAGAACATCGTTCAACCATACCTTGACGATCTTCCGGCTCATTTGCAAAAGCGGACTGATCATCTGCAGCATTTGAGAGCTATATTTATATGTTGTCGATACTACAAGATACGACTCAATCCACACAAGTGTGTGTTTTGTGTCAGTTCTGGTCGTTTACTTGGCTTTGTGGTTTCAAAGGACGGGATTCGTCTCGACCCATGTAAGTTTCAGGCAATCATCGATATGCCTACACCTTCAAATTTGCTTCAGATTTAGAAACTCCAAGGGAAAGCAGACTTTCTAAGGAGGTTCATTCCAAATTACACTGAACTTGCTAAAGGTTATGCACGTCTTCTGAAAAAAGAAGTGCCCTTCAACTGGGATCAGGTTGTGAAAGTTTCCTTTGATGCTCTAAAGGAATCCCTAATAAAAGCATCATTAATGTACGCTCATCATTGAAGACTTCCAAGATAAAATTTTAAAATGGGATAATCTATACTCATCCATACATATACAAGCTCTTTAATTTGGTAGTGAAGCAAGGATTCTGTAAGCCTTGGATGTAGAGCCTTATCATGCCTATTTTTAAGAGGGTTTAAAAACATTCCCTCTAATTGTATGATTTTTATGGTTAGCCACATTTTAGCCTAGCTTTACATGCTTATTTTTGAAAAGAAGATTGGCCTTCAGCTTAAAATCCATGGTAAAAAGCTAGAGGCCAAGCTAGATTTAGGAGATATCATTCAGCTATAAACCATGTTGTTTCTCTTAGGATAATTGTAGAGGAATGCCACAATAATAAAATTGAACCCTTATTTTGTTTCACTGACTTTAGAAATTTTTGACATCATTACTAAAACAAAGTTATGGAAGATGCTAGAAGAGGTAGAGGTTCCTCTCGAGCTAAGGGTTGTTGTAACAGGGATGTACAATAATATTATTTCCAAGCTTAGGACCACTCAGTGTTGACCAAAAGAAATTAAAATACAATATTAGAGTTAAGTAAAGGTGTCTGTAATCTCCTACCTTTTTTGGCATATACATTGATAAGCTAGAAGAGTTGATGGATATTTCTCTATCTCCTATAAAAAGGATATTCAACACTCATTCACTCACTAACTCTTTGGAAATTGATGATGGATGGAGTAACCATCAAAAACGTTGGACAGACTAAATCAATTACACATTTCTCTTCCAGAAATCTCCATCAATATGAATAACTATGGAAGCCTCTAATCAGTTATAAGCTAGAAGAGTGATTGGAATATGCAAGTTATGTTAGCCCCTCGATAACTAATATGGTCATAACTCTTCGTTGCTGATGATATTGTTCCTTTGGAAAAGATCCACCGCAATGTTAAGAATCAACTAAATTTTGAATGTGTATGGCTATTATTACCAAAAATCCTAAATTTGTGATAATTAAATCCAAAAGGATAACATATGGTGCTTTCATTTATGGCAATAACTACTTATAGGAGGTCTTGTTGATCCAGATTTAAACAAGAATGCAACAAATTACAGATATAACCATACATAAAAATATGTAGCAGAAATAATACTTCATTTCATTACTGTAAAATACTGAAATATGCTTACAAACAGAAATGGAAATAAACTAGCTAGGGCGATGGTAGCTTATCTCTGAGAAGAGATGTGGCGGCTACATGCCTCTAAACCATCTTACAATGAGGCTCGAATGCCTATTTATTGTTTAGAAACAATCGAAAACCCTAAACATCCAAAATCCTTAATCCTACAAGATGAAGTGCCAAACTATCGGCCCTGTTTTGGGTAAATTGGTACATCAACTTTTTCAAAACGGCTCCGAAAGTTCAGGACTCGAAAAACTACTAAAAGTAGTAAACTGTGCTACAATTAAGGAAACTAAAAATTTGAAAGAAAAAATGGTGGGGGTCCAAGTGGAATTGGAAGATGGCCACCAGTATCCACCTGGATCATTCGTCCCCCCTTAGGAAGCAATGGTCCCCATTGCATTGAGTTCCTCCATGAGATGAGGAAACTTTTGCTGAACTTGGTCCCTCGTGAGCCACATGCCCTGGTGAAGGAGTTGGCCTACTTTGACAACTTGATACAGTTGGATATTCTACTAGAAAGTGTGCTTGATCTGTGTGTCCATGATCCAATTAGTTGCAGCTTGTTCCATGCAATCTGGATTTAACTCTATGGGTGTGAGTTGTTCTGCAATGTCAGATGTGTCTAGTAATGGTGGAAAGTATGGCCAAAAGTGATCCACATTGAACACTGGTTGTGTTATCACTCAAAAATTTCTCTAGAAGTTATTAGAAGAAATAAAATGACTGAGGTAATCACAAACCAACTTTGGAGCATAGGCTCTAGCCAACCTAGGCTCAGAGAGGGCTCTCTCTATATGATTTAGCTTTGTTTGCTTGGATTTCATGCTAGTTATGAATGTTCTAGGGGTTTTTGATTTATATTCAAGATTGGATGGTGGGATCCTTGAAACAGATGGATAGAATGATGTCTTTAGACCATTGGTCTATGAAGTCAACAAAAGGGCAGCAGAACTGGATCAACTCACTAAAGGGAATGTTCAAAGGGCAAGATAGAGTAAAGTGCAAGTCTTTGGAACACGGGGGAGAAATGGTTTTAATCAAGGTGAGAGAGAAATTAAGGGCTCTCAGACCGAGATATAAATGAGGAATAGAGGGTAATCGAAAGCAAAGGGCAATTAAGAATCCTTTGATCTAGATTAGCAAGAAACAACCTAAACTAAGGAGAAATTAAGAATTCTTTAACTTAGATATCAGTTGAAAACATTTATATGCATAACTATTAAAACATAGTGTAATTAAACAAATTCTGAGATATTGTTCTAGTTATAGCATTTAGATTTAGAAATACATTAAAGATTGTGGAAAAAACTTAAGAAAGATAACGATAACATATGAAAATACTTGTCTGCACTTCACTCAACACATGAACCCTATGAAATATCTTATCTTTATTCATCAATCCAGCTTGTTGGCTTAGTCAATGATACAATAGCTTTACATCCTTTTTGGTAAAAATTGTATAGAAATGTCTAAGAATCCACCCTACATACTTCGAATCGTGAAGTATTTATACAAAAATTATTACAAAATATCTCAAACTAATTTGAGATTTAATCTAGGAAATAAAAATATCTTCTTGCAAGAAGATAGAGACATCTATTAAGCTGCTTCATGTTGTCACTTTTATTTTGGTATTGTTGGCCTTTATGGTTTGATTTTAGCCCTTTATGCTACTTTTTTGTTTGATCTTTTATGCTGGAATCTTCATTTTCATTTGGCTTTCATCTAATACACTTTGACACTGATACACTTTGACTCTGTTGACCTGTCTTCATATTTTCACCTGGTTGTTTTACTTTCATTGTACACTAACCTTTTTATTGCATATTTCTCATAGTAAATCAGTCAATTTCTCCCATGTCTGAGCATCAGGTAATTGGATATTCAACATCCTTCTATATATTTCATCTCCCTCGTTGTACTTGGAAAAAGTAGGCCTATTGACAAACAAGTGTTTTACCTCATGCTGGAGGTAAAACAAGTTTTCAAATGTCTAATAAAGTACTTTTTTTGTTGGCAACACCTTGACTGATGATGTACTGGCCTGTTCTTTTGCTAGCTCTCTGATTTTGTTGTTGTAATCCTGATATGTCATGAGTTTGTCATTTATTACTAAGGGACTAGGTAACCCTTTCTCTCTCAAAATTTGAAACTTAGTCATAAATCTATCAATGACTACCTGCATATTTTGACATTTGTCCTCCAAGTTTAGCATTAAGTTTCTCTTGGAAAGGACTTTTCTTACCTCCAAAATTGTTTTTTTTCTATCCTCTATATCCAATTCCTGAAGCTCGTATTTATTTTTACTGTTAAGAAATTGGATGATTCTGGCGGCATCTTTGGGCATCTCTCCTAATTCTTTTTTTACCTTTTGGATGGCTTCTGTAGCCATCTTTATTAAATCTATCTATTCAAAAATCACGTGAATAGATGGCCAAATATCATTGACAGAATCAATGATATTGGCCCATAAGATCTCCTTAGCATGTCCAAGGGGTTCCTTTAGTGTTAGGTCCTTCTTTATGGCTTTTATTCTCTCATTGATTCTGGTAGCTTTCTGCACTTCTTCTTTGTGCATGATTTTGGCAAGCTTGTAATAAGTTTCCAAGTTTGTCACCTTTTCTTTTAGCTTATTCATATTTGTTTCCTGTATGGACATCTCTTCCATAGATTTGACTAACTTTGATGCTTCTTCACCTGATGTACCTGTTGTTGATGTAGACTATGTTGGAACCTGTTCTGTTGTGGCCATAGGAGCTGTGGGAGCCAATGAGGCAGCCAATGTGGAAGGAACAGCTGTTGAGACTGTTGGGATAACATTCACTAAGGTTGTGGAACTATCAATATACTTCAATTGGATCAAACTGTCTAATTCCTTCTCTATCTCCCTTAACTAATCATTTAATTTTAGGACTAAGTCCATCAATTCTTCATGTCTGGTTTGGTTTTCCAAGACTTCCTATGTCTGAGGATGTTGCAACTGAGGTATCTTGAATTTACTTTTGAGTGATGCAATGTCATCATTCTTTTTCTTAATTAGTTTCTCAGTGGCTTTGATATCTTTGGGATCATGTCCCAATTCAATCACTAAGTCTTCCAAAGACTTGATTCTGGTACCTTTGGCCTATGAGGAGGCCTTTTCCAATTGGTACTGGGTTGAAATGTTGGTTAATGAATTCTGCAATTCATGGGTAGTTATGGCTTTACTAGTAAGGGTTGAGTAAATCATTTCTCCAACCTGTTTTTGGAATTCAATTTGGTCAATGGGATGAATATTCCTTGCCAATACCTCAAAATCAATTTTCTTGTACTACTAATGTCCTTGGTGGTTGCACAGTTGGCTTTATGAAAGACATTTGCATCTTTCCTTCCTTGATGTAAAAAGCTGACATCAACCTCGTTTGATTGGTAGGTGTAATATTGAGATACTATGCATAAGACTATGCTTTAATTTTTCATTTCTCATCTTGATTTCTTTAAACCTATCCTTAATATCCTTATCTTTATCAGCAGGCCTACCAAATGAGGAAACTTCTACACTGAGTTGTATTTCCAACATTTGAGTTTGTGAATTAGATGGCTCCTATGTTTCTCCAGATGGAGTTGTGCCCCTGCTCATGTCAATATCACTATTAGTCACTTCTGCTGAGCCTTACGTGTCTTCCTATTCTAAAGCAAGATTGAGTCTTGGCCTTTTGCTCCAGCTGCCTTCATCCTACACATTGGATGTGTCCATGCCTGAGCTGGAGGCTCCCTCTCTGTTCCTCTTGGGATTCTTTTCCTCATTCTAAGGGGTCTATAAAACAACAGGGGTACTCATGGTTGCTTCTTGTTGTGGTACCTACAGGAATGAGCTTTCATCAAGGTGTCTCTCTAGATCAATCAAGGTATTTCCAACATCTACCTTTGTACTATCCCTGTCAACAAGAGTGTTTTCCAACCACCAAGATTGATTGGAATATCTTTCTATCTCTCGTATGGGGTGATGAATGTAAGGCCCCAATTTGACCTTTTGTCTAAGTCTAGTCATAAACCCTTAAGGGTCACATCTACACAAAAAATTGTTTTGGAACTTCATTGTTGGCTACTCGAATTGTTTATTGATTAAACAGTCGAGTACCACATTAATTTGTCAACCCGGGAAAGTCCTTTTGTTTCAAAGGTGACCTCGTACTGTATGCACTTTAATTCCAAAAGCATTAAAAGTTGTAGTACAAGCAAATATATTCCTATCAAACTCTTACTCTGTGTTACAGCAGTCGTAAACTATTGCAGAAATGAAATGAAATTGAGTAAAGGTAACAAATCTGCAGAAAAAAATGATGGCTGTTTGTAACAGAGGACCAAGACCCAGTCCTCAGAATAAGGATGTTCAACACCTCCCTCTGTGACCAGTCGCCAATACACACCGAAAATCCTATTCACCGGTGACACACTTCTCATAGCGCCAATCGATTAAAGGAATAACGTATCAGCAAAAAGGAAATATCAGAAGCAAGGCTAAACATGTACAGAAATAACACACACACTTAACAGGAAAGGAATGGGTGAATCTTGTGAAGAAGGTGGGCCTTGTCCCTCTCACAGATTCCCCTGCACACAAATACTAAGTTAAAATGCTCAGAACAATGCTTTCTTCATCTGCCAAGAGTTCAATTACAACATAGGTCCCGACCTTCTGCACCACAATATTCCTGTATCACACACTAGCTTTCAACTGTAGATGTCTCCTCTTTATAAAGGAGACATCTATTACAATAGATTGTCATTCAGTTTAATTCTTCTGTACAAAAATAGGAAATTAATTCTTGTTATAGCATACTGTTACAACAATATATATCTTTGTCGCCCTTTGTTAATTGGATCCTTCCGCTGTTGCAAAACTGGTAGTCTTCGTTTATCTCCTCGGGGTCCTTGTGCTATCCTTGGTTATTCTGCTGTTGTTGTTGATTTGGTAAATCTTAACCGTTCCTTAAAGCGCTTCATGTTGTTCCTGGTGTTCTCGCATCTGTGACTAAATTGGTTGATCGTGCTTTATCATCATCGGCCAAGTATAGTCTTGCCAGCTTCAGACAATTACTGTCTCATCTTTTGCAAATTAAGACTTTTCCTGGTTTAGTCAGTTGCTGCTTCTGGTGTTGCAGGAACTGCACGGTTGTTGTTTCTGGTGTCGCAGCAACTGTGAATTATGATTCTGTGGACTTTGAACAGTTCCAATCAATTGTCAGTGACTTAGCCAATTTCCAAAGATTATTTTTAAATATAACATGAATATGTGTTGAATAATTAAACATATAGAAAATGAGGAGAGTTACTTCATACCTTGGGATGATGAGGTCAAAAATGATATCAAGGGTTTCTATTTATAGGCTAAAAAGGGTAATATCATAACAAAATGTAAGGTCAAAAGTAGACAATACGGAGTCCTAACATCCCCCCCAACTGAAAGGGTTGCATGTCCTCATGCAATGTTTACTCTGAATCTGAGTCGGAGTACTGGGACGAACAGTGTAAGTTGCTGATACAGTGGCTCGAGAAGGCTTTATCCGACCTGCTTCTGAATCCCTGAACGTTCTATATTTGCTGCCATACTGCTACCTCCTCCTTTTTGGTCAGTTTATAATGAGCCTTATATTGCTGACCAAGTAACCATAAGGGTGGGAAATGAAAATGGTAGCCGATCCACTTCTCAGCACAATTTTCCATACATTTAACATAATAAGGTATGCATGAAATCGCTACCTGGAGATTGAGGGGATTGTAGGGATGTTATTCCTGTCTTTCTCTGGGACGATGTTCCCAGAATAACTTGTTTGCTTCAACGGCCAGTGCCGCTTTTGTTTTTACATAATGCTGACAGTCCTGCAAGACCGCTGCCTGTAGCTTCTTTAAGTGATCAGCCAATTCTGGATTACTTACATAATTCCGATGCTGTGAAATGAAGGTAGCTGGATTGTGTGGTTCATTTCGAATCTAAAGGAGGCAGTTGTGCTCATTATGTTCTGCTGACATATAGCCATTTTTCCAAATTAATTGATTAGCTAGAAAAGAGATGAAGGCTCTTATTTGGATATCACCAACAATAGGAAGTATATTCATCGTTCTATCTTCAGGTATGGCCTCATTGTGAAGATAGAGTTCAAAAAGCAAATTTTGATCATTATGTGGTGCTTCTTTGAATGTTTCAATAAACTGGTCAGGCGTATTAACTTGGTATGGTCTTCCATCTCTAATTGCTTTTATTTGCAAGAACGCCAACTGTTCTCTCAAGAATACTGCATAGTTGAAAGAGGATTTTCTTGTAGCCAATATCCTCTGAACCAGATCGAAGGCACGGGATAGCCTAGCTTTTACCTCCTTATTTTCTTTATGTTGGCTTCTAGAATGTTCCAGTGCATCCCAATTTCTGTATGCATAGTTGAACCAGATTAACTTCTGCTGTTGGAATGCCTTCCCTTGTGAAAGCTCATATTCTATTCTCCATGTGTCCTTTAGTTGTTGAAAACTAGAGGTCTCCGTGTAAGCATTACTGACATAGGGAGTTTCAGTCTGTGCATAGGCATCCTTGACACGGTGGAGTCCAATGAATTCAGTCTGTGCATAAGCGTCAGTAACACAGTGGAGTTCAGTGACTTCAGTCTGTGCATAAGCGTCACTAAAGGATCTCTGCTCTGCAGTAGTTTAGGTGGCCTGCGGTGGTTCTATGTCTTCCTCCACAACTCTTGGAAAACCTGCTGATTCTTGCGTGACAATAGGCTGTTCTTTCTCTGCTCTTGCAGCTCCTGTTGGTTCTTGTGTGACAGCAGACTGCCCTGTTTCTTCTTTTACAATTTTTAGAAAACCTGCTGGTTCTTGTGTGGCAGCGGGTTGTTCTTTCACTACTCTTGCAGCTCCTGCTAGTTCTTGTGTGACAGCAGGTTGTTGCATTTCTTCTGCTGCCCTTCCTGCTAGTTCTTGTGTGACAACAGGTTGTTCTGTTTTGACTACAACAACAGGTTTCTCTGTTTTTATTTCAGTAGTAGGGTGTTGTGGATTACCTTCAGTCATTGGGACCTGGACTACCTTATATCCTGCTTGAGTGTACAGTTCACCACACTCACTGCACATGTACTCATTGTATTGAATATTTTCTATTACAGATGCTACCCGTGCTAAGAAGTGGAGATTATATACATTCTGGTAGGCTTCCTTAACCATTATTATCTCCTGCTGATAATCCTTAATTTGAGATTTTAAAAACTCAATTTCTTCCTGTAGGGAGGCTATGGTAGGCGGGGCTTGCGTATCTGCAGGCTGTAATGGAGGAAGGGATTGTTGTTCCGCGTCCATTTGGTCATTCACATCCCCAACAGGTGGTTCTTGTGTGTCACCTGTTGGGTCAGTGGCTGGTTCTTGTGTAGCAGCCACTTGCCTAATATCACCTTGGGTGTCTATTTTAGATTTTTCGGCAGGTGGTTCTTGTGTATCAGTTACCTCAGAAAATGCTGTCACAAAGCTGTCAACGCTCTGCATCTCAGCCCCAGAGGGTGAGGAAAGAGACTGTTCTGGAATGATTGGAATGCGGGGTGTTAGGGTAATAGGTGGAGAACTGGGGATCACAGGGCTGGTAAGTTTAACTGCTGCAGTTGACCGTTTTCTCTGCCTCTTTAAGGAGGCAGGAAAATTAATAATTTTTCTTTTTCGGTCACTTTCCTTTAGGCTGGGGGGACTATCAGGAATAACAACTGCTTTGATCGAAGCCCTGGTTCTTCTACTTTTTGGTGGAGTTTTAGTTTTCTGCTGCTTTTTCCTTTTAAGAAAAATGATGGGGGTGTTATGATCAGAGTCATCAGTGGAAATATGAAGCATGGGGGTAGATGGTTGAGCCTCATTGGGAGATGGGGTCCTCTGCAGAGGTGTTTCTGCTGCTAATTGCTAAGGAATTTCTTGGGGTATTTGCTTTGGCTATTGGGGAACTTCCTGGGGTATTTATTCTGGCTATTGGGGAACTTCCTGGAATATTTGTTCTGCCTGTTGGGGAACTTCCTGGAATATTTGTTTTGGTTGTTGGGGAACTTCCTCCTCCTGCTGAGGATCTTCTTCTATTTGCTGGGGAGGATTAATGACAGGGGGTGGGTGGATTAGAGCAAAGCCTCTATTTATTAAGAGTTGGGCTAACTGGTGGTGTTTGAGGGAAAGGGCCGGATGCTTCGCTTTTTCAGCATAATGTGACATGTTTTTCAGACAACCCAATAGATAATAGGGCATGTTTATCAACTGTCGATGCCTCAAATGATTTAACAAAACGAAGTCGTGTTGGTAAATTACCTGGTAATGACCTTCGCAAGTTAAATACTATTTGACAAACTCCGCGACCTTTGGCCATGGTGGAGGCAGTGACTGAAGAGCGACCCCTCTACCTTTGGCTTCTACGTGTTCGCCTGGTAGAAAGAAGCCTTGCTGCACATTCAAAATCACATGTTTCCTGCTGAACCAGCGTATACCGTTGGTTGGTAGCCCGGAGACTTGGGCTACATCTTCCTCTGTTACCGGAATACGTACTCCCTAGACTGTAGAAAATCCTTCTCTTAAATTGCATGCGAACTCCAACACCTGCTGTGTGTTGAGATCTGGGAGTCTTCTAAAGTAGTCTACCCACCCTGCTTGCAGGAAAATTTGATAAACCTCGGGGTAGAGTTCCAGTAGCGCTGTTGTGCCTGGTTCATATGTGATCAGATTTCCCCCCATAGCTGCAGATCCGGCGAACAATACACGATACAGAGCATAGTTTCTAAGTTTGAAACAGAGGAAACCATTACAAATGAGGATATGCCACGGCAAGGTGAGTTTTAGATATTATCGCGAGGAGTAAGGGTGGCGGTGATTAACGTGTTATGGAATAATTGTGATATTTTGGTAATCCCCCCCAAATCTACAGCTGAATGATTTGATTGGCAGTATAATGATTTCGGCAGTTGTATCACATCTCCGCATTAACTATAAATTAATATTCACACTTAAACATGTGTACCTTTACTTTTACCTTTAGTCGCACGCAAAAAGTCTTATCTTGTCTTTTTCTGGCTTAATCATAATTTGAACGGGTTTTTAATCGTGAAAACACAAGCGATCTGACGAGAAGTAGCAGTGGCGACGTGTACTTATTAGAGTGCTTGGCTGGTCCCTTCAATGCAGTGGAATATGTTCCATCAGGATGATAATTCATTAAGTGCTGGGATTGGTATTGCAGTGTTGAAAAGTGATATTTTGCCGGAACATAAGCTCATGCAGTAGCCGCAAGAAGTGGTGTTGCGGCAATGGAGAAATGATATCGTATTGACGGAAAGTGGTGTTGCAGCAACGGGGAACAACGGAAAGTGGTGTTGCAGCAACGGGGAATGACAGAAAGTGGTGTTGCAGCAACGGGGAAATGATATTGTATTAACGGAAATGGTGTTGCAGCAACAGGAAATGATGTAAAACTTGACTTATGGTCGGAAGAACGTTCCCAAGCTGCAAAGTGATTCTTTTAGAATTTTTATTCTCAGCCATCCTCTGAAAGTAAGATCTGCAAAACAACTAATTGTAACATAGCAACCCTTGGCAGGGATTATTAGTTAAGAAATCTAATCTAAAAATAAATAAATGAACAGAAATTTAAGTTCCTTGAGGGGCAGCAAATTCCCCCAAAAAAACATAGTGTAATTCTACCATGCAGGTAGCTTTGAAATCCTCTTTAGAAACAGGCCGTTGATATGGACGAAATCAGTATCCATTCACTAATAACGATGTTCTATTATCATCAATCGTTAAGAGTCTGACTGTTCCATTTGGAAAAACAACATCTATCTCATAAGGTCCTAGCCACCTTGTTCTCAATTTACCTTGGAAATTCTCGAAACGGGAGTCATTCAGTAAAGCCCAGTTACCTTTCTGGAACTGCTTCTGCTTAATAGTTTTGTCATGCCATCTAGTTCTTTGTTGTTGAATCATGGTTGTTTGGTGGATGGCATCCAATCTTTTCTCGTCTAGCTCCTGAAGCTACTGCAACCTGGCTGTCTGTGCATCAGTCAAATCAAGGTTAACAGCTAAAGCAGTTCTTAAAGTTTTGATTTCAAACCCCAAAGGGAAAACAACATTTTTACCAAAAACTAACTCATAGGGTGAAAAGCCTGTGGTGTTCCTCCAAGTGGTTCTATAAGCCCAAAGTGCTTCAGGCAACTTTTGAAACCAGTCCCTCCTGTTCTTCTTTATTGTTTTTGTCAAAATAGCTTCTATGACTTTGTTTGTACTTTCCACCTGCCCATTTGACTGGGGGTGATAAGGTGTGGTCATTCTATGCTTAATATTGTATTTCTGCAATGTGTCTTTGAAGCCATGAGAATTAAAAGGAGGTCCTCCAGCAGTGACTACTTCCCTAGGCAATCCAAACCTAATGAGGATTTCTTCAAATAAAAATGTTAATATTGATTCCTCATTAGCTTTCATAAGTGCCTTGGCCTCTACCCACTTAGTCATGTAATCTGTGCATACTAGTATGTAAACTCTTTGATTGGATGGAGGATTAATGGGAGCTATAAAATCTAGTGCCCATCTTTCAAATGGTTCAAGAATTAAATAGGGATTGAGTGGCATTTCATCCCTGTGATTAGGCTGGCCCATTCTTTGGCAGCTATCACAGGCCCTGACATATTTCTTTGCATCTTTGAAGATTGAGGGCCAGTAATATTCCATCCTAAGAACCTTGTGTGCTGTTCTTTTGTCCGCGAAATGTCCTCCACAAGGTCCATTGTGGCAAGCTTTCAGTACATCATAAATTTGATCTTCACCAATGCATCTCCGGATCTCCTGATCGAGTCCTGTGTGAAACAGACAGCTGCTTATCCAGCTGTACCTAGTGCTCCGCTGAATAATTTTCCTTTTTTCTCTATGCGATAGGTGTGATGGTAATTTTCCTGCAACTAAGTAGTTAGAAATGTCTGCATACCAAGGTGAGTGAGTAGAGATTGCAAATAAATACTCATGGAAAAGAATCATCTACTGGAATATTTTCATTAGTTTTTAACCGAGAAAGAAAGTCAGCAACTACATTTTCTTTTCCTGGTCGGTCTACAATTGTGATATCAAACTCCTGTAATAACAGTAACCATCTAGTGACTCGAGCATTTGTAATTGATTTATTCATTAGGTATTTAATGGTCGAGTGGTCGGTATGCACAAAAGTAGTATAACTAGTAATGTAATGCCGAAATTTATTGATAGCATAAATAACTGCTAGAAATTCTTTCTCAGTAACTGTATAATTAAGTTCTGCAGGTGTCATGTTTTTACTAATAAAATAAGTGGCATAGGGAAGACTATTTTCTTCCTGTCCCAGGACAGCTCCAATGGCAGTGTCTGAGGCGTCAGAGGATATGTGAAAGGGGAGTGCCCAATTTGGTCCTCTCAAAATGGGAGTTGTGGACAACTGATGTTTAAGCTGATCAAATGCTTTTTCATAATCATCAGTCCACTTAAATTCATCATTTTTCGTTAGTAACACAAACAGAGGAGAAGCTATCTTAGAAAAGTCTTTGATAAATCTTCTATAATACTCGGTATGTCCTAAGAAACTTCTCACTTCAATTTGGGTTTTGGGGATAGAGAGGGTCAAAATTACCTGTATTTTAGCAGGATCGACTTGAATTCCTAAAAATGAAATGAAGTGGCCTAATACAATGCCTTCATTCATCATCATATGGCATTTCTCAGTACTTAAGGCAAGATGTGCTTCTATACACCGCTTAAGTAATTTTTCAAGATTCTGTAGGGCATCTTCAAAGGTTGTGCCATAAGGAGTAAAATCATCCATAAAAATTTCTAAGGAATCATTTATCATATCAGAAAATATCCCTATCACCGCTCTTTGAAATGTTGCTAGGGCATTACATAGCCGAAATGGAAGAACCCTATAAGCAAAGGTCCCCCAAGGGCTAGTAAAGGTGGTTTTATCCTGATCCTGGGGTGCAATCTTTATCTGATTATATCCGCTAAATCCATCCAAAAAGGAAAAGAATTTCTTACCAGCCAAGTTATCTAATACCTGATCAATGAATGGTAAAGGGAAATGGTCCTTGTAGGTGGCCTTATTTAGGGCTCTACAGTCCACACATACTCGTCGTTTCCCATTTTTCCTGGGTACTATTACTAGCGGAGAAACCCATTCACTATCAGATATGGGGTATATAAATCCTGCATTTAACAATTTTTGAAGCTCTTCTTTTACTATTTCCCTTAAATTGGGGTTCATTCGTCTTTGTGGTTGACAAACTAGCCGAGATCCTTCTTTAATATAAATACGGTGAGTGCATAGTTCAGGAGAAATCCCTTTCATGTCTATATAATCCCATGCGAATGCCTCTTTATTTTCTCTAAGTAGCTTCATTAACTGTTGTTTTTTATCATCTGTTAGATTAGGATTTATATTTAACGTTTTACCTGGTTCGATTTCAACTGTTATACTTTTGGAGGGACTACCAGCTAATACCTGAGGTAGATTTTCAGTTTCAAGGTTGTGTTGGGATTCAAATTCTAAGATTGTGTATTTCTGGATTGACTGAAGAAGGTTCAGAAATAAAGTTGCTGATTAATTCATCTTCGATTGAGTCTTTGAGAGTTAAAGCTTGTCCGACAGTTAAAATAGGTTGGGTTTCCTCATCCTCATAATCTAACCATACTGAATTATCGTTATTAATCATGGGTGTGGCATGAGGATAAAGAGTCAGCTGTTTGGTTTCCTGCCCATTAGATATTGTCATTGATCCAGATCTACAGCTGATGAAAGCATCTGCTGTAGCCAACCAAGGTCTTCCTAGAATTAATGGATGACCCCCCAATTTTGTTTTAGTTTGTAACACCACAAAGTCGGCTGGGTAATTCCAAGATTCTACAGAAATTACCAGGTCTTCGATCACTCCTTCTGGTTTAATTGTAGAGCGGTCAGCCAGCTCTAAAATGGTTGGAGTTTCCCTGATTAAGTGTTTCAACTGCAGTAATTGTGTTGTTTCAAGTGTCATAATATTTATTGCAGCACCTAGATCCACTAGAACTTTAGAGACAAAGGTTTTTCCGACCTGAACTGTTACTGTAGGGTGACCAGGGTCACCATATTTCACAGGGGGGTCTTTTTCTGTCATCAAAGCAGTCAGTTCTCCCATCACATGAACTGTGAGGGGTTCCTTGGCTTTTCTTCCAGGCTTCCTAACACAAATATCCCTAACAGTTCTGGCGTAGATAGGGACATCTCTTAGTGCTTGCAATAATGGGATTTTGACATATAAATTCTGCAGTTCTCCTAAAAGGTTAAAAGCTGGTGGCTCAAACGTTTTATTAAGAGTCAATCTTTCAGGGAAGGGTGGTTCTATTGTTTGGACAATCTTGTTAGAAGATGATTCAATAATTTCAGTATCTTTATTGGATGACTTTTCCTTTCTAGTTTCTTCTTTTTTAGAGTCAGTAATGTCATCTATGATGGGTTCAACTATCCTCCCGGAGCGTAAATGGATATCATTACATTGCATAGGGAGGACAGGTTGACTTTGAATATTGATTACCTGCAAGAATTTATTATTGTTTGGATTGGGGTTAGGTTGCACAGGCAGTTGGGGTCTCATTGATTGGTTATTCTGCGGGGCATCAATAACCAAAAGATAGCCAGGGCAGCTTCTGCTTCTGCCTATTTCTTTTTAACCTACAGATCATCAATTTGTGAAGCAAAAGAGTTTAGCATTTCTGTTTTGAATTATTCAAGCAGATTACCTATTTCAGCTCGTGTTGCTCATCTGCTTGCTGACTTTTGAACTCTTGAATATGTACTATCCCTGGTTTTTGGTCTACTCACTTGTCCTCTGGAACACCGCATGCAGAGGTTGATAATTTCATCAAATGGTTCTTTGGAAATATCCCCTTTTCCGAGCATATTTAACATACCTAGGCAGTCATCTCGTACTCCTTTTAATGGTATTGTCTTCAGAATATCCTTACTCATGGTTGGGTGATCTGATCGCTGCAAATTATATTGCAGTCTCTCTACAAAGTCCTCCAGATTCTCATCCTCTTTCTGAACCATTTTAAACAGTTCTTCCTTCCTTTCTCTTGTTCGACAGTAGTCCTGATACTTGCTCAGAAAGTTTTCTTTCATTTGATCCCATGTGGTGATTACATGAGCCCCTAAGCTCATAAACCATCTTAATGCGTTCCCTTTTAGTGTTGCTGGAAACAATTTTAACTTCTGAGCAGGATTTACATAATCGTAACTTCTGCACAGTATATCAAATTCAAAGAGGAATTCATCGGGATCTTCAGAGGATAACCCATGAAAATTAGGCAATGCCGCAGCTGGAATATTTTTCATTGGGACTGCTCCTCTTGGGAGGACCCCAATAGGAAATTCCAGGGTGGAAAGTGAGTTTTCCCCCCTTCCTTCTGCTCTGTTATCTTCCATTATTCTTCTCCCCGAGTCACTGGCTCTATCTTCAGTATCTTTCGATTCTACAGGTTCCTCTACTGGTTCCTCAGTGTGCTCTGGTGTTTCCAGCTTCCTTTCAGGCCGTAGTACTTCTTCTGTCTGATGATCTGTTTGAGAAGAATACTGAATTTGAGGTCTTCGGGAACTCGTTCTCTAAGATGTCTCAGCTTTTGAAATGATCTCGTCAATAAAAGTCTTTCTTCCGTCTCCTGTGCCCTTACCGCCTGCAAAGTTAGCTTTCTTGCGTCCTCTCATGCACCTGTTATTCTAAAGAGAAATCATTAATGCCTTTAAGAATGTTTATTCGCCTTCCCCGGCAACGGCGCCAAAATGTTGGTCGCTCGAATATTTATTGATTAACAGTTGAGCACCACATTGATTTGTCAACCCAGGAAAGTCTTTTTATCTCAAAGGTGACTGCGTACTGTATGTAATTTAAGTTAAAAGCATTAAAAGTTGTAGTAAAACAAATCTAATTCCTATCAAACGCTTACTCTGTGTTACAACAGTCTTTAAACTTTTGCAAAAATGAAATGAAATTCAGTAAAGATAACAAATCTGCAGAAAAATGATGGTTGTTGTAATAGAGGACCAGGACCTTGTCCTCAGAATAAGGACATCCAGCACCTGCCTCTGTGATCAGTCGCTAATACACACCAAAATCTGATTCACCGGTGACACACTTCTCACAACACCAATCGATTAAAGGGATAGCATATCAGCCAAAGAAAAATACCAGAAACAAGGCTAACACATACAGAATTAACACACACTTAACAGGAAAAGAAATGGGGTGAATGTTGTGAAGAAGGTGGGCCCTATCCCTCTCACAAGATTCCCCTGCACAGAATTACTAAATCAAAATACTCAGAACCAAAATTTATTCATCTGCCAAGAGTTTAATTACAATAGAAGTTCCAGCCTTCAGTATTACAACGATTCAGTATCACACACTTGTTTTTCAACTATAGGCATCTCCTCTTTATAGAGGAGACATCTATTACAATAGATTGTTCCACAGTTTAATTTCCCTTTTCAAAAATAGGAAATCGGTTCCTATTACATCATACTGTTACAACCATATATTATCTTTGTCATCCTTGGTTGATCGATTCTTTCTGTTATCGCAAACCGGATCATCTTTGTCTATCCCCTCATATTCCTCATGCTATCTTCGGTTACTCTGCTGTTATTGCTGACTCGGTGCATCTTAACCTTCCTTAAAATACTTTGTACTGTTCCTGGTGTTTCCACATCTGTGGCTGGATTGACTCGATCCTGCTTTATCATCATCAGCCGAGTATAGTCTTGCCAGCTTCGGACAGTTGCTGTTGCAAATTAGGACTTTTCCTGCTTTAGTCAGTTGCTACTTCTGGTGTTGCAACAACTGCACAGTTGCTGTTCCTGGTGTTGCAGCAACTGTGACTCCTGATTCTATGGACTTTGAACAATTCCAATCAACTGTCATTGAGTTAGGTAATTAATTGTAAAGATAACATGAATATGTGTTGAATAATTAATCATATAGAAAATGAGGATAGTTACTTCATACCTTGGGAAAAGTCGAATCTCCTTTGTTTGAAGATGATATAGATCAACTCATGAAAGTTAATGTTATAGCCCAAGCTAATGCAGGTTTGCAGTGTTCACATAGTCAAGAAGATGTTAGTGAAACTTCTTCCACTTTTCAAAATGAGGATAGCCTTGAAATTAGATTTTTAGATCAGCTAATAGATATTTCTTTATTTCATGAAGATGATAGGGTTGTCATGTTTGATAATCTTGAAGAATGTTTTTTATTTAAGAATGAATTAGACTATGATTTTGAGGAGTATGAGCCTTGTTATAGACATATTTGGGCACTGCAACACCAATATTATATGTCTATAAAACAAGGGCTCTTTAACCCCTAAAAGTGTTGTTTCATACCCTAAAGGATCATGGTCAACTGATTACATCATTCCCCAGAAGTTCCACCCAAAAGACCACTCAAAACTGGCCAAAACTGGACCATACTGACTACTCCACTATCAGGGTGCGATGCATACTGACTTCTACACTAGCCAGGTGCGATGCAAGTGAAGAGGCCTTTTGTGGGGTGCGATGAGCGAGAATGGACAAATGTTCGAGACAGTTGCTAAGTGGATGCTCATGGAATCTTCTAGAAACTTCTCCTATGACACTTGCCTCTCTGAATTTGCCCAGGGATGAGTAAGAGATCCAAGAAATCTCCAAGTGGAACCAAGAAAAACAAGTGGAATGACACTAATCAAAAACCCAGAGATGACTCACACCCTTGCAGACATCTATAAATGGATCCCTCATCTGAGAGATCTAGAGGCTGGAATTTTGTAATTTGTAAGGAAGTGCTGATAGTTTGTCTTTGAGAAAGAGCATTGTATTGTTGGGTGATCTTGCTTTTCATGATGTGAAGAGGCCTTTGATGCTAGGAGGATGATGCTGGATCAAACAGCTGGGTTGTAATTCTCCCTTCATATTTAATAAAGTTCTTTGATGTTTCCTCCATACAATCGTGTATTTGTGAATGTTGTTATTTGTAGATGCCATTGTATGTTCAT
Organism: Pinus taeda; assembly: GCA_000404065.3. Lineage (NCBI taxonomy): Eukaryota > Viridiplantae > Streptophyta > Pinopsida > Pinales > Pinaceae > Pinus > Pinus taeda. Next base: position 21,217 of record APFE031182036.1, read on the forward strand.
TGTATTTATGATTCTACAATGCTTATGATATAATAGATTAAGATGCTTTGATGGTGTTTTGTTACTCTGTTTCTACAGGTATTCTCTAAGCGGGACAAGTAGGAGAGGAGTTGCAAGCTTTATCAAGGGAGAGAGAAATCAAGCAAGGAGTCAAGTGGAAGATGCAGGTTGGTTCCTTTGCTTCTCTCTTATCTATCATACATAGAGGAAATCCCAAATTGCTTTGATTGTTTGTTTGCTAAGATAGCTGCCAATCCTAGAGGGCTAGCAAATCGAAAAGACACTAGTTTTCCCAGAAACAAAATGGCGACTCCGCTGGGGAAAGAATAGATGTTTTGTTTGTTGTTGTTTTTTGCTTTATAAACTATAGATGGAGTCTGAAGTTAGCCAGATAGCCTTCGAATTGCTCTTACTCTGCAATTGCATAGTAGATGAATGCTGCTTCAGTTAATCTCTAGTTTAGTTTATGAACTGGACATCTAACTTACATGCATTCTAGATGCCCTTTTGGTAGCTCAGTAACCTCTCAAGATCATTCCTCTGTACTTTGCTCTTTACTATCCATCATAGCTCAGCTTAACTCACTGAAATCAACTGCAATTTTGAGCCAAAACCCACCTCAGTTGTGCTCCCTAGCCCATCACACTGTATGTCACTGTCTACCAGTATGCATCACACCTCCCAAGGCTGAAAAGTGCGATGCATCCCTATTTCTGTGAAGCCCAGGTGCGATGACTTACTGAGCCTATTTCTCTCCTTGAAATTTGGGTTTTTTTGTCCTTGTTTTCAGCTCTATTTAGTTGTTTTGATGCTTGTGAATAATATCTCATTACTAAAGCCTTCTTGCATTACATAGTTCAGCCTCCATTGACTAGGATGAGTAAATGTTTTTATGTATTTGTCCATCATTTACGATCCTTTGTTGAAAAATTTCTTAAATCAATTTGTCGTTTTGGTACAAAAAGTGTCGTAACTGTCGTTTTCTGTCAAAAAGAGAAGTGTCATCAAGTCTTCCTTCTCTAAATAGTCGATTGAACTTTTTGTCATGTACTTGATTTGATTTTTTGATATTTGAAGTGTCAAAAGCATTTTCTATTCAAAATTGAAAAGTGTCATTTAGTCTTCCTTTTTATTTTGAAAAAATAAATTGTCGAAATGTCGCTTTGAGTAAAAAATATTTTAGATCTTTGCTATACTTAGTTTTCCTTTTTTCCAATTTTCACATTAAGGGGAACAAAAAAAAATACATTCATTTGCATTTGCATTTAGACTATGTGCGAAAAATGATTTAGGAAAAGTGCGTTTAGTGTGTGCTCTTTGCTCTTTGCTTGAAAGAATTGTAATCTTCTTTCCTTAGTAGCTAGGATTTTCATTGCTAAAAATAAACAATGATTGTTTATCATTGTAGATTGAATTTTTAAGAATTTTACATCTACATCACGTGGTGAGCCATTGAAAGGAAAACTTCTAAACAAGATCAGCTCTAAAATAAATTCAATGAACTTAACAACGATTTGGAACCTAACGCAACACATCTAGAGGTCTAGGCTAGAGACGTGTTCCAGCATCATACAAAATAGTAACTATCATTTTCATCGAAGGTTGGGTGATTCCTCCTCTTTGATACGACAAGTGCTAGCATAGACTTGTGCTCCCCATACCGTCGAGTATATATTGGGAGACCATAATAGGCTTATATCCTTTATCCATATGAATTCATGTCTACCACCCTATCGATCACAATGCACTGAACACAACATTCGGGAAGATTGACTACCATACATAAGTCCTTAGTAATTTCTCTTTAATTTATCACCAAGGTGTATATTGCAGTTTTACGATTGGTTTGGTAATCCCTCTGTCTAGATTTCCAGAGTACTCACTTTCGTTCCTTTTCAACTCCTTAAAAGAAAAGGTCCATCTGAGCACTTGTCACTTCAGGCTCATTAAAAATCTAAGGAGACTAGAGTCATCTTTAGCTTTTTCTCGACTCTTAAAAATTGAAAAAGCAAAGTTGTGTCAAAGCGTCATTAAAATTTATTAAATTTGGAATAACATCCTTGTTCCTCTGTTGATCTTAGGTTGAGATAATGGAGCCCACCAATCATGGAATCCCTCTTAAGGGGAATCCTATTCCATTTTATTCTTGGGGAAATATTGGTGCTCCGTATATGGCCACATTGTCCCTTCCAGGATTCACAATTGGCCTGCTAGTATGGCTATTATCAACCTCTGTCGTTCAAAATACCGTGATTCCTCAACAATCGAATCAGCAACCAGTTGAGACTGAAGTTGGCCCTTCACCTTCTACTTTGTTTGTCTTTCCCTCCCCTTCTTCCTCTTTGCTTGGTGAAAATAGTGATGCTAGTAACGAGGTGATTGAGAAGAAGAAGAAAGGGAAGGAGAAGAAGAAGAAGTTAGTTAAGCAAGGGAGAAACCGTGCAGCATCTGGTGAAAATCCACACACTAAGCTTTTCAAACCCAAAGATCCATGCATAATTTGTAGAGGAGACCATCCTCATCGAGAATGTCCATGCATTCCTCGGATCTTGAGAGAATGGTCTCCCCGTTCACACCAAATGGCGTCATCAACCTCTAGTGATAAAGTTGATAGCACACCATCAACTAGTAATAACTGGCGGAAAAGAAGAGTCCAAATTCCATGTCAATTATGTGAAGGGGACTATACCCTTCCCCGTTGTCCTTTTTTGGATGAAGCCAAAGGATTTTTCCCTAACCGTCCTACTTCACCACAACGACTTCCATCTGGATACAGGAAGCTCTCCCCAAGTCCTTTACTAGTTGAAAATCTGACTCACATAACTCAACCGTCGGTCGAAACATCTATCATTGAAAGTGAATCTTCAGAGTCCATACCGGACCAAAGTCAACAGGTCAAGATGGAAATTGACCCAGTTTTACCTTCAGAAGATCATACACTTCCTGAAAAGAGTGAGAACAATACTGTTCAAATTCTTTTTATTACTTCAGAGTGTGAAGAACTTGGGGGAAATCCACCCATTCCTTCACAACAGGAAGAGAATTCCATAGTTTCCACCACTAAAGGGGTTAATTCAACTGTTTATTCGGTATCCCCTCCAAGCAGTCTAGTTACCTCCTTCGATTGGAATCGACTAGCAAGATCCCGCCTTCCTTCTAATGTACCATTCCAAATCATAGTACAAGTTTACAAAATGATCGTGTCTGGAACTATCATAGATGAAGGGGCTTCAATAAGTATCCTTTCCTTAACTGCTTGAAAAGTGCTTGGTTTGCCATCGCTTATGCATGTTACGCAGAATTTGTCATGCTTTAACAAAGGAACCAGTCGACCGTTAGGGATCCTTCCTAAGTTACCAATTACTTTGAAAAGGAAAACCGTTCACTTGAATGTGATGGTAGTCCAAGGACCATTAGGTTACAATCTACTCCTTGGGTGCGACTATGTTTACAACATGGAAGCTATTGTCTCAACACTCTTTTGAGTGATGTGTTTCCTGCATGAAGGTAAAATTGTCGTTGTTGACCAGCTTTCATTTACCAGTTCAAACACAGCTTCAAGACAAACATCATCCCTAAATGGTCCTTTTACATCAAGAATATATCTTCAACCTTCATTCCATCCACCTAATTACCGCGAGTAGTCTAGTGAATGTTTCGAAGATTAGGGGGCATGCACCCTTGTCTGCTTTGGTGGACAAATCCACCTGAAAAGATAGGTTTCCCTATAGGTTATGTGATTGGAAAAGCTATCCCAAACCATTCACCTTTTTCCACTATGTGGATGAATCCAAGGAAGTGTTTTGACCACCGACTAAAACCATCCTACTTAACCACAGTAATTTCCATATGGTTACTGGAGACTCTCCTTTTCTCGATGTCTGGGGGCATGCAAACCTTTTTATGCAAGCTAAAAACAACCAATTTTTTTTCTTAGCTTTTTAGTTTTTTTAGCTTTTTAGCTTTTTAAGCTTCTTAGGTTAGGTGATTGGTCTAACACACCATTCAACTTCGTCTATGCTGCGGACAAATAAAACGAAGTGTTTTTTCTAAACTGTTGACAAAACCATCCTACATAACCTCAGTAGTTTCTTAGCTTTCTAGTTTTTCTAGTTTTTTTAGCTTTTTAGTTTGGTCATTTCTAGCCTACATAAAAAGGCACTGAGCATATGTTATCGTATGGTTCAAGCTCATTAAAAAATGAACCTACCCCTGAGCATGTTGTCACATATTGTAAGCTCGTTAAAAAATAAATCTACCATTGAGCATAGTTTCACTTGGTTCAAGCTCATTAAAAAATGAATCTACCTTCGGTAAATAACCTTTGTGATTGCCCTGCTATCAGCCTTGTGACCCTTGGTTGTGTTCCTACCATCACCTCCATTCTTTTGGCTGATCATACACTTCCACTTGATTGATTACTTTTTTGAGGAACAACTGCGACGAGTGGTCCTATTAGCTACCCTCTTCACATCACCATGTTTTGAATAGTTCCAAGCTTACCCGGAACTAGTTTTCTACTCTAAACACCACTCGTTCCTCAAAAATGAGTCTCCTTTAAACTCTTTTCAGACTCGTTAAATATGAAAATATTGTCGAGCTATTGGCCTTTCTAGCTCGTTAAGGTAACAAGAAGTGCCATCCCTCCTATATATTTTAAACTTTTCAGACCTGAGGGATTATCTCACGAAAAGTTCGAGTGCTTGTCTTTTCGGCTCGCTAAAGTTATCTAAAATTCATCCCTTTCATATTATTTTATCCTTTTTTGGACTTAAGGGATTATGCTATGAAAAATAACTACTGGAGTTTCCTTTTCGTCCCTTTTCAAACTCTGTAAACATGAAAAGGATCGAGTTATCCTTGCCGTTAAACTCGTTAAAACCAATAACGACAAACTTTTCCACCCAAACAAGAATGAGTTTCACTGTCACTAGGCTCGCTAAAACATAGCGATAGGTTTTCCTGAAGGGAAAATTATAGAACAAGCATATGTTATCCTCCTCAAGCTTGACAAAAATAAAGAGGTACAGGTCAGCAATGACTGGGGAAAAATCATCATTTTCCACAAGCACTAAACTCTAATTTCCTCTTCCACTAAGCTAGGGTTGGCTATGGAATCAAAGACATCTGAGTAGACGAGGCTAACAGAGGTCATTTTAGCAAGTATGACGCCATTCCAACTCATAAACATCATGTTTCCATGATTTTTCAAGAAGTCATTCCAAGGGCAAATCATTTGCCACACATAGGGCCATGTTTTCTTCAAAGTATGTTTCCAACCAAACAATGATGAATTTTACACACGTGAGAGATTTTTTTGTCCATAATGGTCCAAGGATGAAAAACATCCTTCAGGTTTTACACAGGTGTTATAGTTTTGGAAAAATGTCAAAAACACTGTTGCTACAAGAGAGTTGCTACACTCCTTGAGTGACCTTGGGAAAATCGATTTTTATCCTAGCTTGAGGGTCCAAATGACTTTGTTGATGACTCAAATGATAACTAAACATAAATATATTCCCAATGAGCTATCATGAGCTCAATTTGAAGTTGCAGAACACCTCTTAAAGTTTTCTGCAAGATCACACTTCATTTGTTCACGCTCATTTTGCACTTTTTGACCAGTATTGGGAGAATTGATTTTTGATGGGATATAATTCATCATTTTCAGTGCTTGATAGGTCCACTGCATATCCAAGAGAGAGATCATTCCAATGAGACATCATGGGCTCAATTCGGACTTTGGGAAAGCACTAAAACGTAGATTTGAAGTCGGCACTATGCACTTGCCCAGAAATCAGCAGCATGGTCAAACGCGTAGTGCCCTAGGTGTTGCACACTTTTTTGGGGCCCTTTTTGAAGAAATGGAGACCACCATTAGATGAAGAATGAAAAAATCATCTAATAAAACCATGTTTCCAGCCTTTGTTTGCAAAATTGGCAGGTGAAAATGGAAAGAAACTAGCAAAAAATGGACTTCTAGCAAGAAATCTCGTGTGCTTAACAAAAACGATGACGCTTGCAATAAAACAAATAAGACCAACACTTTCCATGATCAGAGAGAATTTGAAACCATGGAATTGTTGTAAAAATAAAGACTGACATAGAAAAGTAACTGTTCAGGACTGGATCAGACCAGCAGACAGACCTTCAGAAACAAAAAGATTTGAAAAATCTTGAAAATTATAAGATATACACAACTATGTTAGTGCAGAACTGCGTGTATACGTGACTCAGCCTAAGGAAACATGCGTATACGTAGGTTTATTAAGGAAACATGCTATATATGCTTCTGTAAACTGGAAAAACAACGTATATAAAAGATTTCAAGAAAAAAAAAACAATCTGAAGAAACTAATCAAACTTACAATTCAAGTTCGTACAGGAACAGACTACACAGTGACAGTAAGAAAATAAATAGCTAAGCCCTGATTGGCTTGAATAAACCCAAACTAGGAACAACAATACTGTTGTCCCCAGTGGAGTTGCCAATTATGTTAAGGGATAAATTCCCCTAGGGTCTTGGGTTGATACCCTAGCAGTCAGAGGTTATCTATATAGAGAAACACACACTCCACATAGCCATGATGCTAATATAAACAAACTCTACGATGAGAGGTGTACCTTGGGGTCCTTCGTTTGAGAAGCTCTAGCCAAGGTCCAAACCCTCTTGGAGTTCCTTTTGCTCCTTCAACCTACAAAATAATCAATTCAAGAAAATACAACAGTATATGGACCAAGCATCATAAAGAAATCATCTTCATAGCCTATTGAAAGGTAGTTAGTTACACAATTAACACAACCATTCATATGAGAATCATAGCATTGATATCATAAACATGAAGAAGACTTATATCAGGAACAAAGACAAGTGTTTCTTTTATTATAGATAACTAAAGTATAGAAAGGAATGGTTTCACCTGAGTCGTCCTTTTACATGCTCCAAGCGGAACCGTCCTCCAAATTCATCTAGTCTCAGGCCTTCAACAAACTCCTTCCATGACTTACTCCATGATATCTCAAGTAATAGAAAGACACCATAACACAAGGAAACAAGGGTTTCCTGTAAATGGGGGAAGTGTTGGAAGCACTAGGATCTTTAGACCAGGTCAGGGAAAATCCCAGCAGAGTGATCTTTCTCTCTCTTCTTTCCTCCCTTTGGCCTTCCCATTGAAGCCTTTTTATACTTCTCCCAAAGTAGTTTTTTAGTTGGGAATTCGTTGGGAACAGTTGGGCCACAGGCACTAATAGGTAATCAACAGGTGAAACCCGTGATCTCTGCCTGAAATTAAGGAGATTTAATTTTTTTAAGTGTTTTAAGACATATACGCAAGTTGGGTATACACAAACCCCCGTACACACGCATTTATCTTAGGGAAGTGTCGCGTATAGGGAGTAAAACACTGTTTTTTAAATTTTGGACCAGGTCTGGAAAGAGGGGTTTCCCTAGGCCATGAGTGCAGCATCACAAACATCAAGAGTGAGGTTTGGAGCTATAACACCACTTCCTTCTTCAAATTCAACCAATGGTAAAACTTCTTGGTTGTTTTCAAAGTCTTTTGATATCTTGGGTGGCCTAAATATGGGTTAACATGAAACTTCCTCAAGATAAGAATCTCGAGCTCACTACTATTTGACACATAAATCTTGTTCCTGAATCTAAACAAGCCATTCTCCATGAGGTGAAACTCGTTTTTATCACCCTCACTTTTCTGTTGTAATCTCTACTTCAACTATTGGTACCTCTCATATTTCTGCCCTGCATGCAAGATATGCTCATGCAATTTTTTCAAATAAGAAATCACAACTGAAATATGGTTCACCTTCGCTCTCTTACTTAGAGCATCTACAACCTTGTTCTCGCTTGGCTTGATGTAGATGATCTCAAAGTCAATATCCAAACATCTAGCTTGCTTAAAATTAAATTTGGGTTGGTTAAACAAGTCCCTCATCCCATTGTGATCACTCATTAAGACGAACCTTCTACCAAGAAGATAATGTCTTCACATCTTCAATGCATTAATGATATCTACCAACTCAAGATCATTATTCACATAGTTATGATCATGTTCATTCAATGTATTTGACTCATAGCTTATCACCTGCCCTTCCTCCATCAGGACTTCACCAAGTCCTTCCTTGCAAGCATTTATACAAACTACAAACTCCTTGTTAGCATCTCCAATCTTCAAAACTGGAGCATTTGTAAGAAAATGATTCAACTGCTCAAAACTAGTTGCACACTCCTTAGTCCATTAAAACTTCTTTCTTTTTCTCTGCAAAGATATAATAGGATAGCTAACCATTGAGAAGTTCTTGGTGAACCACCTGTAATAACCTACTAGTCCCATGAATGATCTGACCTCATCCACATTCCTAGGAATTGGCCACTCCATGATAACTTTAATATTTTTTGGGTCCACTAATATCCCTTCCGTGGAAACATGTCCCAAGTAGTGGATCTCACACTGAAATAAGAGACACTTGTTGAGTTTGGCATATAACTGATGCTCTCAACAATCTCAATTGTAACCACCCCTCCCAACATTTACCCACTTTTACAAACTCCCAAGGTAAATGTGAGGCTGAGTGTTACTATGACATGACCCAACCTCCAAGTTCTAATTAAGGAAGTGGGGCCTATATATTGAACACTTGCTAACATCCTACAAGGACTACAAATTATTCAGGAGCTAAAAAACCACCCCAGGTGATCAATGCCACTACTTGATGACTTTTTCACTAACCTAACACCCCAACTGCACACGCAACAATGCAAGAGTGTGTTTATGAGGCTCCAACCACATGCACAAGCCTACTTCCATGCAGTAATGACCAAAATCCTCTAATTCAATGCCAATGGTTATGAGATCTGGGCCACTTTTTCAGGCTAGCCTCTAGACCACTACCCAGAGCTTCTTGTAACTTTCCAGAATCATAATTAACATGACAACAGTGCTAGACATTCAGACTTGAGCCCATAACTTAACCTAGACTTCCTAGAACATGATGGACATTTTGTCAAACATATGGTAAACATGTAATCTCTAGGTCATGAATGCATATCTGATTATAGATATCTTAACTTCATCTGACAATCACCAAGAAGGTGTAATACCCTCTAAAATAGTTCCAACAACAATTTTTATCCCTTGTATTCATCAATCATTCAAGTACTTATAAAAACATGAACAAGATCCATAACCAGATAACATCATAAACCATGCTTATAATCATCATATAACCAGAGTAATAACCATGAAAAATAAACCATCAAATCAATATATCAAAAAGTATAGGTGCTCATAGATAAAACAGGAAAACGGCTCTTATTAACTTATGCAAAAGCCAACCAATTCAGGGACTTCCAGGTACCACCTGACCATAGATTAGGTTGAACCCAATCTTTCTTTCAATAAATCACCCATGTGCCATATTTCTGACATGAATGTGGGATCTCATGGGATAAACCAAGACATAACCAAATAGGGACCCCAGAGGTTAAATCACCTCCACCCTTACCCTCAAAGTACCATGATCTCACCTAAACCAGTCTCGAGATCACAAAACCAAACTTAGTTTGGATGCCTTAGAATTTCTTCACCATACCTTGAGGAATTTGTCTATCTCCACCAATCTATTGAGGGCTTACCGAGAAAACCATCTCCACCCTCAACCCTTGGGAATTTTCCTGAGACCACTTCACCTGATTCTAAAGCCTTCTGACAATCAAAAGCTCAACCAAGAATGAATCCCATCACACCACGTCTATTTGACAAATTGAAAGGCAAGGTTGAAACCACTATCAAACTAGGAAAAAACTATTCCAATGGCAACAAATGAACCAAATAAACAAATTCATGTACCATGCATTCACACATGCAACTTGTTACCTATAAATTTGTCCTGTTGAAGCTGATGGCATAACCTTCTCCTTGCTTTCCTTTACTTGTCTTTGTTCCTTCCTTTGATTTTCCTTGATTCCTTGCTTGCCTTATCCTCTTGGATCACTCTCTCTCTCTCAAGCTAATCCAACTCCAAAATTGACAAAAAAATATGAATTCATCTTTTGATGCCTTTTTATTATTGATGTCTCCTTTTTCTTCATTTTCCTTCATTTTTCCTCTAATTTTCTTAGCATGTAAATTTGTGTCCCTTCACCTTCCTTTTCTCTTATTTTCCTGTATTTTCAAAAATAAATGTTAATTATAGCCTCTTTACCTTTTCCAATGCCTTTGACAATTTCCATGGCCATAAATAAACCAAAAGTGATGCCTGCTATAGTGCTTGCCCAACATTCAGCTTGGAATATGTGTCTAGTGACCTTGGTCTTATTTTTCCTTTATTATCCTTTATTACATGAAACTTTAACCTGGGGTTGTTACCTAAGAGTGCCATGCTTCTTCTTCACAAGAAACATTGGTGCACCCCAAGGCAACACACTTGACCTTATGTATCCTTTATCAATCATTTCCTTAAGCTACAACTTCAATTCCACCAACTCTAGAGTGCTAATACTATAAGGTGCCTTTGACATTAGTGCTACTCATTCTACCAACTCAACAGAGAAATCCACTTCCCTATGACATGGTAACACTGAAATATCTAAAGGAAACACATCCTAAAACTTCTACAAAACATGATACCTCTTCAAAACTTCATCATCCTCAACATACTTCCCCTTTTCACTAGAAACATGCACTGCAAATAATAAACACTCTCTCATGCAACTATGTTTTTCCTAAATAGTTGTAACCATCCTTACTAATGTAGGCTTCTTCTTTCGCTGCGATATTCTCATCTCTCCATCATAATATAGACATTCAATAGCCTTCTCATATTAGTCTACCTTAGTCCTATGAGCAAACAATGAATCCATACCCAAAAGAATAATGTATGATCCCAATGGAAGCACATTTAGATGTGTTGATGTAAGCATAAGATTCAGCTCAAATGCATAAGCTCTCATCCAACGATGAACTCTTTTCTTGGTCCCTGTAGCCAACTGTACCAACCAAGGTTTTGCATGCACTTCCTTATTCAGGGCACACTTATCCACTAGGTCACGACTAACATAACTATAATTAGATCTAGGATCAATAAAAATGGAAACAACTCAATCATAGAGCTTACCTTCCATCTCAATAATGGATCGTTAATGATCTACCTTCCTATTATCAAGTGTTGCATAGATCCAAGGGATGCTATGACCAACATACCCAAATGTTTTCACCTCTTGAGCATTATATATATGAGGTCTGCCACTCTAGTACAATGAAAAATCCTTCTTACAATGATATTTTCTACAAATCCAACATTGAAATGCTTCTTTGCCACCACCATTTTTCTACTACTCTCCATCCTGAGATCCATGTCCCTTCTTATTTGTACTAAAATTCTTGTAAGGTGGCACATTTCTTTCTCATATACATCCTGAGGTCTTCCACTCTTTCGAGGCCATTTTCCTTTAGCCTTCGCATTCCCTTTCCAATCATGGTTAGGATCAGACTTACACTTAGACTACCCATAACAATGCTTCAATTTCTCGATGAATTCTTCCAATGACTAAGGCTCATCATACTCAATTTGATCCTTGAATGCTAATGGACATCCACTACTTAACCTTTGAACCTTCTTCTTCTCATCCTTGAGTTAAGGAACATATATCAACAACTCTAGAAACTTAGTTGTTTACTCTTCATTTTTCATAGAACCCATTTTCAACTCATAGACCTCCTTAGCCTTTCCATCATAATATCTCTTAGAAAAGTAATTATCTATGAAGAGTATTTTAAATTCATTCCAACTCAACTCTTATATCTTGATTCCTCTGACACGCTTCATGTCTTCCCACTAGATATCTTCTTTCCCTTTAAGAATGAAAATAATTATCCTTGATTTCATATTCTTTGTATAATCATGCAATTCAAAGAACTTCTTCATCCCAAGAAACCATGCTTTTGCATCTTCCTGTTTCTTCATCTCTCCATCAAATGTAGGAGCCTTAGATTTCTTGAAATCGTTTAGAAAACACTACTTCTCACTCATCCTATAAGGATGATGGTAGTGATGACAATGATGTCTCTCTGAACTAGAACTAGAATAGAACCCATAAGAAATACCTCTCCTTTCATTTGTATCTAACCATCTGCCACTTTTGGCTCTGTCATCCATGTCCAACCTATATCTTGATCGAGAAATGCTACCATATACCCTATTATTCCTTCCCTCCTATCCATGATTAATCTATGGTTGTCCCTGTATTTGCAAATCTGTAATCTTTGAAGGGTCACTGCATTAACTTTTACTTGATTTTCTTGAGCTCTAGCAAGTCTTTCCTATGACTGAATTATCCTGTCATTATCTCCTTGCAACTTTTCATTTTTTCCTTCAAGCTTCTCAATGCATCTATTATGTCAAGAGAATACCCATCTCCTTACTTCTCGATCTATAAGGAGTTTCATGTGAACTATAGTTGAGCATTTTTCCTTTCATCTCTAATAATCCTCTTCCTTCAAATATACCATATTAGATAAACCAAATATAGACATAATCAAACATACCTCAGTGAAGTTTTGGGGAGGCTATCTCATCTGCACAAATTGGTCCAAATTAACTCAATATACATGTATATGTATAATGAAACCAATATATGATCCTATCGACATCATGTATGATACTCAACTGTAACACTGACTATATACATGACAACCATAGCCACTGTACTGAACACATATGACTGACATGCATGCATAACAATAACATCTACCATGAGTTGTAATGCTACAACCTCACTCTGATACCACCCTGTGGTATTAGATATCACCCAAAGACAACAAAACCTTCTCTAATACCACCCTATGACCAACCCTCCCAATATTTACCCACTTTTAGAGGCTCTCAGGGTAAATGTGACGCTGAGTGCTACTATGACATGAACCCACCTCCAAGTTCCAGTTACGAAAATTGGGCCCAAAAAATGAACACTTACTGAAACCCTACATGGACTACAGATCACTCATGAGTCGAACAACCACCCTAAGTGATCAATCCCACTATTGGAACCTTTTTTCACTTACCTAACATCCCAACTACACACAAATTAAAGCAAGAGTGTGGTTATGAGGCCCCATTCACGTGCACAAGCCTTCTTCCATGCAGTTATGACCTAAATCCTCTAGTTTTATGCCATCGGTTCCGCGATTTGAGCCACTTTTTCCGGCTAGCATCTAGACCACTGTCCAAAACTTCCTATAGCTTTTCAAAATCATAATTAACACAACGATAATGCCAAACATTCAAACTTGAGGCCAAAATTTGACCTATATTTCCTAGAACATGATAGGCATTCCATCAAACATATGGTAAACATGTAAGCTACGGGTCATGAATGTGTATCTGATCATAAATATCTAAACATCATTTGAGAATCACCAAGAAGGTTTAATTCCTTCTCAAATAGATGCAAAAAAAAAATTCTTAACCCATGCATTCATCAACCATTCGAGTACTTATCAAAACATGAATAAGAGCCATAACTAGAGCTCATCGTAAACCATGCTTATAACCAACACATAACAAAAATAATAACCATGGAAAATCAACCATCAAATGAACATAATAACAAGTACTTACAGATAACAATATGAAAAGATGTCTTACTTATGAAAAATTCAACCAAGTTAGGGACTTTCATGTACCACATGACCATAGATTGGGCTGAACTGAACCTTTCTTTCAGCCAATCACCCCCATACCATTTTCCAAGTATGAATGTTGGATTTCATGGGATAAATGAAGACATAAACAAACATGGTCTCTAGAGGTTAAACTAACTCCACCGTCAAACTATCATGATCTCACCTAATCTCGTCTCAATACCACAAAACCAAACCAAGCTTGAATGCCATAGAATTGCTTCACCATATCTTCAGGAATTTTCCTATCCCCACCCACCTCTTGAGGGGTTCCTAGAGAAAACCATCTCCACCCCCAACCCTTGGGAATTTCCTTGAGACCACCTCACCCGGTTCCAAAACTTTCTGGCAAACCAAAGCTCAACTAAGAATGAATTCCATCACACTGTGGCTATCCAGGAAATGACAAGGCAAGGCTGAAACCACATTCAAACCAAACAAAAACCATATGAATGACAAGAATTGAACCAAATAAATAAAATCATGTACCATGCATTAACACCTCAGCTAGGAAATCAGACATGCAACATGTTACCCCCAAAATCCTCTTGTTGAAGCTATTGATCCAACCTTTTTTTCCTTCACTTTTCTTTGCTTGTCCTTGTTCCTTCCTTTTCTATTTCTTACTTTCTTGCTTCATTTCACCTCTTGGAGCTCTCTCTCTCTCAAATTAATCTAAATCCAAAACTAACAAAAAGTTATGAATTGATCCTCTGATGCTTTTTTATTATTGATGTCTTGTTTTTCTTCATTTTTCCTCTAATTTCCTATTGTAGCCACTATAACACCACCCAAAATTTTGGGCATATCTAAAATTTCAGGTCCCCCACTACTCGCCTCAAGTCATTAAGGGATTCTCTAGTTGTTCTTTAGCTAATTCCCCTAAGACTTGTTCTTATCATACCCTGTTGATGCACTCACTCGTGCAATTGTGTGATATATATTGCATTCATTTGTCATGCCTCATCTCATGCATCAACCCTACCATTTCCTTACGATTTTGGAAGTGTGATGTCTTTCCCAGGACTTTAGAGATTATACCTATTTAATGTGCCTCTCGATCAGTGATGACACCATGTGTGGGAAGACAAGACTCCAGTTTGGCTTTCATTATGTTGACCTTACTAGGGTTGGGAGAAACCCTAAATCAGCACTAGAATGATCCCCTTCATGACTTAACCTAATTCATCTACCTCTATAGTTACATTCTCATAGAAATTGCTTAGCATTATGGTAAGAATCAGTATGTTTCATATCCTCCTAGGTTCATGGTTGGTTCCCCATCTCAGCAAGTGCATTAGGGTTTATAAGCATGATGACTTTCCCTTACCATCTCCATAACCCTAGGTGCATGTGATTAAGGACCCAACCCTCCTTTGAATTAACCCTCGCTCTCCATAATGTATCCTCACTTTGAGGCACTGACATTATAATTGCCTTGTCACCCAGGGAAGCACATGATGTCAAAATTCCTTGCAATAAGTAGGCTCATTAAAATTCCCAAATGTGGAGTTGGTTTAAAGTGCAATCATCCCTCACTCTACATGTAGAATTAATTTATAATTATATTATCACCCCAACCATATTAAATCGATTGCTTTCAGTGTTTTAATTATTTATTCCTTCTCTTTGTAGGACTTTAATTGGAGCTTCTTTCGACGAATATCAAATGAAGAAGGTTTAAATTGAACAAATAGGATGAGAGACATTGTGTAGGGAAGAAAAACCATCTAATAATAATATTGATAGCATGAGGCTTTGTAAATAAGTACATTCTACAAGACATGGTGTATTAATGATACGTGGCATGACGGGTATGTATTACACACGAGCATAGCTCACGCTTTCAAGTTCTCAAAGTGTTCTTGCCGAGGGTAATCAAAACCCATACAGTTAGCTACCATAAAAAAATCTACCATGCACATTGAAGTGAGGGTTGGGACATGAATGATAAAGGGTATGAGTAGTATGCTTAAAAGTTAAATCTCAAAATGAAGGCGACCCTTTCAAAAGTTTCATACAAATGGAATTTAAGTGGATTTTAATGGTTATACATGGTGAAATGTGTTAGTGCCTAAATCTACCTCAGGTTGAAGGAAGGCAGGTCTAGGGTAACATCAAACCATGCTTAAACGGGTAGCTAGCCCTACCAGGTTGGGAGAGGGCTCTCTCCTTGTCAATATCAATTAGAATATGGAAACTAGGGCTTGAGATGACTGAAAATAAATGATGATTTTAGGCCAGGTATATTAGGTCAGAGGATTTTGTTTGATTTTGATAGTTGGTTGTTGGATCAAGTGAAGAAGGCAGCTTTGGGTCCGGGAAATCAACTCAGATTTGCAGGAGGTTCTGTGGAGCGAGGTAGGTAGGTGTTTTGGCACTTTGAATAGAGTGTGATGGTAAGTCTAAGACCAGTGAGGAGTTGGAGAGGGCATGCAAAGTTCATGAGTCCTCTTCAAACAGCAAAAAACATTAAAAACTAAATGTATCCTCAAGGCAGAGCACTGAATATCAATGGATTCCGCCTATTTATCTTGATTCATTTAGTTATGAAGAAAGAAATAGATGCTGGAACATATACACATAAGAGAAACTAAATAACAGAGGAAGAAACAATGCCATGACACATTACCACAAGAATCCCACAAAATGCTGCAAAACCCTGGTTCATTTCCTTGCCAAACTACATAACTGATTTACAATAAAGCTCAAGCATCCACAAGAGTCCAACCTTTACAAATGACTAAGAAAGTACATAATATAGGCATCAAAAAACCTATGCTAGCCATCAGGGATCGAATCCATGAGTCAAGGAACTGTTTCAACAACATCTAAACTAGGAACTAGAAAATAGGCAATGGAACAACTTGCCTCTAAAACTATGAAAACTTATTCATTCAACCTCAAACCACCTCTAACTGATGTATCTACCCCCTCAAGTCATTTTTCATCATATTTACATCATATTACATCATTAACCATTAAAAATTGACTAAGAAGAAGAGAAAAAGTCAATTGATAGTCAAACTGGGTGAAATTCTGGTTTTTTATGCAAAATTGGCAAAATTTCCCTGATGCGCAGCGCCCTGAGCCTGATGCGCAACGCCATTTCAAGGCTACTTTTGGAGGCCTTCCACTTCACCAAATCAGGCCCAAGATAGCTTGTTGGAAATCTCTACCTGTCTAGTTTCTAGAACACTTTGAATTTTCTAATTTGGAGCCGATTTACCCCTTCAAAACTCATTTCTCCCAAGACTAGTTCCTGTGGGTCCAAAAAGTGGCAGAGAGGGCATTTGTTATGTGTTTGTTTCCCTTTAGGTGACCCATATCTCCTCCAGATTTTATGAAACTTTCTAGGTTTCATTTTTTTTCCATGAGGAATCCAAAAATGCAAGATATTTTGCAAAAATACTAATCCAACTCAATGCGTAGTGCCGGTGGCACTACGCATCAGCTGAAAATTCCTCTATTTTTAATTACAAAATTGTGAAATGACAAAAATTTCCCAAATTTTCTTCAAATTTGGAAAGAGGAAAGCTTACTAACTTCTTTACTGAGCTAATGAAGCTTCAACCGAAATTTTAAGTTTATCTTGTTCATTTTTGGCCCTCAAGGCTCTCCTTAACTTAGCTTTTAGGTTGTTTATCCTTGTCTTGCAAATTTTATTCTAAGCTAAGTAATGATAAGCCATATGGCATAGCATTTTCTTTTCTTTGTTACTTTCTCAAGCATCTTCTCAAGGTGGATGTTCACCCTCTCCAACCATGATTCTTGGTCAGCCTCAATTTCTTGCTCAAGGGATGTCATTTTGATTTTTCTTCTCTTTGCCACTTGCCTACTTTCTCTAATTGTTTGCAGCTCCATAATAGCTTGCTTATCTTCCAGTTGCTTGTTCTCCTGCTCGGGAAAGTTGATGATCCATTTGGCCCTCTCAAGGTCAAGTGATAAGGCTTGTATTTTAGCCTCCTTCTCTTTGAGGATCATATCCTTGAGTCTTGAGCTTTGAGAGCCCAAATTAGTGACATCCTCCTCAATCAAAACAAAATCCCTATCTTGCCCTTCAGTAGGGCCCTCTTCATGCATCTATTGCTTTCCTTTCTCTTTTCCCTCTACTTGTTCAGCTGGAGAAGAAGGAAAAGCCCCTTTCACCCCTGGTGAAGATAGCATTTTCCTCTAGTCTAGTGAAGAAAACGAGACCCCTTGCACCCCTGGTGGAGATAGTACTCGTTTGGTAGGTGCAAAAAGAATCCTACTGCCTCTTTCATAAGTAACAAACACAGGAACATGAGCCTCTTCTGTTTTATTCTCAGGCTCTTTTTGTTGCCCGGAAGGTTCACCTTTCTCTTGAGGATCTGAAAATATTTGAGGCCCCTTGAAGCATTCATGGGCAATGAAAGTTTCCCATGACACTCCCAACTAAGTGAGCTTATGAAAAACCACAATTTTAATGACAGAAAAATGATAAATACTATTGAGCTGCTATGGAAATGGTTTTCTTTTTGCAATCACTGTCATCCTCTCTATGTTTTTACATTTGAAATAAGGAATGCTCATCATTCTAACCCTGGTGAATTTCATAAGCAATCTGATGTGGTAGGCATAAAGTCTGGAGAACCTACCCTCACATCTAAAGTATTTGATGATAAGCTTCATGAGTGGAACATACCGGTCCTCCAAGAATTTGAAAGGAAACACCTTTCTAAGTTTACCATGGTGTTTGGCCTTGATATAAGGTTCATAATTTTGTTTACTAATATTCTGCCTTTTCTTCCACTTTTCCGCTACATTTGGCATTCTTTTAGCTTTTGTAATGATAGCTGGTGAAAGAGTGAAATTGAACCCAGCAAGATATACCACATTATTTTCCATGTTTATGACAAACTGCCTTGTTAACTCATGGTGGTATTTGACCCTCTCAACCATTTCACAAAACTCAAAACAGGACTGGTGTCTAAAAAATGTGGTGGTTAGAGGGCAAGCAAGGAGTTCAATCATGCTAATAGGTTCCTCCCTAATAATTTTTCCACCCTTGTGAGGTCTCCTGGGGTGCATATTTCCTTCCCTTGAGCTATCACTAAGTGTTTCTTCTTCAAAACTTTATTCACTGCTTCTTACCATGCTGCTTGTCTTAGGGATGTGATGTGATGATGGTATGGTGCACAATGACAATGCGTAGGGACAAAGAAGATGAGTATGAAGAGATTTTACAAATGTGAAGTGGAGTAGGGGAATGTAGGGATAGATTTAGGAAGTGAGGGTTTTGACTTATGAGGGATTTAGGGTTTAATGAAGGGAATTAGTTTCTTAGGGGAGTAGAAAGGGGAAAATGAAATTATTTGGTAGATTTAGGGCAATGAAGTGTGGAAAAGAGGAAAAATATGTTGGTTTTGTAATGCAGTGAGAGTTTTTTCAATGAGATAAAAATATATGAAGACAAGCTAGGGTTTGATCTCAAGAAGAAAAACTCATGAAGGAAACATGAAGAAGACCAATTTCGGCTCAAGATTGATGTAAACTTACTTCAAGGAGTGAAATACAGTGTTTGGGAGAGTTTGGGATGAAGTTGAGTATTTTGGAACCTCCCTGGCCAATGCGCAGCGCACTGAGCCCAATGCGCAGCGCCTACCTAATGCACAGTGCTTGTGTATTTTTACATTGGTAGAAACTACCTAATGTGCAACGCCAACCCTCTGATGCGCAACGCCAGGAAAACTTGCTGCAAAAACAGGGTTTTCTTCCTCCTTTGCTCGATTTCCCTCCAAATCGTGATTTTGCTTCTTCACTTGATGTTTTGCGTAATGAAATGGATGGATAGCATGAATTCACTTTATAAATGGATGCACTTTAATTTTTCCTCATTGCAAACCCACTTTTATAAAGTCTTAGTCAATTTTTCTCAAAAACTCTGTTTTTCATTTGAAATTTGACTTTTTCTCGACCATTTGATGGAATGATGCATTGGTGCTTTTGTTTTTGCAGTGGCTGGAGTTGGCAAGGTGACCAAGAGTAGCTACTAACCTTTTATTCAGTTTTGGATGACCATGATGACAAACCCTAGACCTAGTGAGACTAAAACCCTAAAACTGATTTTTATAAATGAAATGAAAAAGGATAACAGTAAATGACCTCAAAAAATGTGAAAAAAGGTCAACAGGTGAATGTCATGAGGGGAATTGACATGAAGCCACTACCATCAGTTGATCCATGACCTAATGGAATGCAACTGATTGGATGAGACACCTACTATGCGTGCAAAAGAGCAATTTGATCACTGATGGAAATGTGAAGATACTGACACTAACAAAATGATTTGAAGGCCATACATCAACAATGGGCTTAAAATGAAATATATTCACCTACATTCTTAATTGAATATTGAAGGCACTGTCAAATGAAATGTATTACTCCATGCTGGTGATTGTAAGAAGTCTAGCAATCTATGTTATATCTACAACTGTGTTTCCATGGCAGGAAACATACGACGATGGATTCATGCACTAAGCGTTCCTACTCCACGGAAGGAAGGTCTTCACAACACAGCATTCAATAGAATATTTTTGCATTGTTAAGGCTTCAACACCTTTGTGCTTGAAAATGCAAGAAACACATTGGTCATGAATGACTCATTACAGTGATGGGATTGATTGCAAGTTGAAGCTCAAATGAAGGAAGGAAGATTAATTTTTTTTTTTTTTGTGGATGGGAGTAGTTTGGATGCGAATCCTTCCTTTATAAATATTTGGTTGGACCTACTTTCTCGAACTCCTCAAGTTGCACCTTTTCTCACAAAAAAAGATCCCATTATTACTAGTTAAAAAAAAAAAGAATTATCTCATGATACTATTGAGGTCAGTGTGCAATATGAATCGATGGATGGAATGTTCACTTTCTATGATGTAACACAGGCATACCCATAAGGCTTGACCAAACGTTGAAGCTGGCTAATGCCCTTTAGCGTTCCCATGGGTTAGCGTCGGAATTGGAAACTCTGAAGCGATGCGTTCTATGAATAACACTACCCTAGTTTGATCAATGGTAAGGGCGAGGAAGGGTAATGGTGACAACTTATACACTGAAAGGATTCCCCACAGGGGTGTTTTAAGTAGTTAACGTTACTCATTCTATGCCCATGACAAGCTGTAGTTGTGATTCACCATTTCATGACGCATTCCAGCCATGAAGGTAGTCACATAAGAAGATCATTTCTATGGGTTGCACCTTGACCTGGACCATGAAAAATTGTGCTACTTTCCTTATTATCATTCCAAAGGAGTGATAACTACAAGGGGCTGCACACAGAGATATTACAGGATGATGCCCAACGCTACAGCAGCAAAAGGATGCGACCCATTTCTCGATGCGACCACATGACCCTTGGTAACTCACACATTCACCAAAGTTACAAAGTCACACTCCAGAACCAGACAGGTTGAGCGAACTCTGTGACCTCCATCATGTTGATTTCCCATCTAGGTCGTTGGGTCACACCTCCAACAATCCTTCATAGTTGTGACCCCTGTGAAATGTGACTCTATGAACTATCCCAAGTTGCCAGGTCACAAAATCGCTCCCAAAGAAGCCAGGGGTTGGTGTGACTCCTCATTTTCTTCGACCAATGCAACCTCCTTTTCAATGGATCTACTGCATAAAAGGGCACAAGATAAAATGGTGAACTAGGTAGTATAGGAATAAAGTTAATGATTACAACCAAGTGTAGTTTCTTGTATGGTGGTCAAATCCTAAGGGATTTCTATTTGCAAATCACTTCATTTGCAAATTATGTTTTTGATTCAACGATATTCTTTGGTGGATCAAACAATTCAGTTAAATGAAAAATAATGTTAGAGATGGAACTATAGGAGATTCTCCATCCAAGCCACCTTCCAATACTGATGATGGTAGCATCAACTTCAATATCACAATTGGATAAACTTGCACCACGGAGATTGGGTAGGAAACAAGTACAAGACTCAATTTTAAAGGGACCTATGCTCAAGGCTACTATGGTAATTTTACCTCCCAACTACAATTTGGAAATATCGAAATATATTTGGAGGATTGAGCAATTTATAGCCAAGCATCTAGCATTTCGATTTACAAAGGGCTCCCTTATGTACTTCCTCATGATTTTCGATATTTTAGAGGCATTCACACAAGTGGATGAGTGCTTTGTACTTGGGGATGTTACTTATGGAGCATGTTGTGTTGACGATTATTTAACTACAACACTCAGGTTTGATTTTCTCATTCACTACTATTTCTACCCAAAATTCGCTCATATTGAAAAACATGATTAATGGACTGATTAGTGCGTCTGGGAGGTTAATTTCACTTATCCAAAGGCCCCAACAATCGAATTCTCATGTATGCACACATTGAGTCAGAGCAACAACCCAAATAGCAAGAGGGAACCTCTAGTAGCCTCACAAGATTTGGCAAAACCACTTTCCCTAATAACACCATATGGCATGAGAAAGCATAATGTGACCTTGGTGAAGGATGTTGGGGTTTTTCTTTAGAACTTTCACACCTATGGTTTGAGCCAACAGGAAAAATCACTTTGTGTACCCACTCAAGGTGTTGTGTCAATGGAAGGATAAATGTCAAGCAAACACTCAACAAATGAGCATTGCTACAGAGCCACTAAGGGAGACCTATGTATCATGCCACAAGCTTGGGAATGAGAAGTGATTAAAGAAGTTATTGCACCCTTGTCTCTACAAAACAGTGGAGCTACATTCAGAACTCAATCCATAGTGGGTCTGTGGAGAAAATATTGATTAAAGAAGCACAGGAAGACCCTATAAAATCCACCCTCTTTGATAACATTGTGTCACAAAAGGGACTAAACAGGGGTCCAAATTAATCATTTTTCTCATAGTCAATTCATTATGTCTTAAGGTATTTTTGTCTATGAATGTGTGTGACCCACGTTGTTTTCTTGCAGTTGAAAGGAGGGGAGAAAGGGTGAACGTATGTGGAGAAATTAGGGCTTTGACGATATGAAAACTAGATCCACTCAAGCTCCTAAAAATTTAATGGCCATGTCAGAAACAAAACATCAGAAGATGGATAAGAGCAAGCACATGGATGGAAATATATCTGAGGAAGTCCATGTGGGTCCTCCAAGACCACGTGTAGTGATAATATTGTGGCACAAAAATTGACCATATGGGGGTAGAAGGAAGGAAACAAAATGTTGGTCTACTCTAAAGGAATAGGGCTTCTCATGGATCTTACATAACTAGGGTTTCCTTTCAGCAAGCCAAATTCTCCCTTCCAAGTTCCAAGAACCTTTTGATAAACTCGAAGGCACATCACCAGAATATTAATGAATGCGAGCGAAGGAGAGTGGTATTAAAACGAGATAGTTCTAGGAACAAGCACCCTCATCATTCTAACATATAGGCAAGAAGCATTCTATGGTTTCTAAGGACCCTCTACATCCTCCCCTCACTCTCCTTCATCATAATTTAAATATTACCAACCATTATATCAACAGTTATGTTAGGACTGATGTGGGCATGTAACAATCATTTTGGTTTGAGAAAGAAGTGAGTAAACTCAAGAGTCATGGGGGTAGCCGAAAGGGCATGAGGGAAGGCCAAGGGTCTTGGTAGGTGAATAATCACATCAGCTTTATAAATGTTCCCTCAGGCCTCCCTATTTTTGGACTACTTGAGTTGAAGCTAAAACTAAAGATAGTTGGTTTATGCTTGAGAGCTAGAGCCACTCAGCTTTTGGTAGCTATTGTAGTGGATTTGCAGTGGGGCTAGGGTTTTGGCGTTAGGTAATGGTATGAGCAGCCCATGTTCCACTATTGGGTTTTGACCAATTTCGTGATATATATTTGAAGTTGCAACAATATTAATAAGATGTTCTTTATATTTGGCCCTAATTCCCATGCTTACTCTTGATCGTTGTATTAGTTTTCTGCTACTTCACTCTATTTGTATGTGTGCTTTCATACATGCAATATGTTATGGACTGATACATAGTGGTTGCATGTATCTTTTGATTTTGAATCTATGTTCACTTGATCCTTCCCATGTCAATGACCTATTGTGAACTGCTTTTCAATTGACTTCTAGCATGTTCTGGTTTATTATGTCTGATGAGGTTATAGCTCACTAATGCCTCTCATGGTATATCTCTTCTTATTGTCGTTGAGACTTGTTTTTACCTCTTTCTACAATTTTTCAATCTTGGGCTAATTTTGTTTCACTTTCTGAGCATTTCATTCTTGTCCCACTCTCACACCTTCTCATTTGATAACCAAGAGAAGAAACATTCATAGTGGCAATCGGGGCCACATACCTGATGCGGATCCTATCCCAAACGGTGTGAGGTCTAATTGGGACTTCACACCAGGGAGATCCCTTAGTCGTTGGTGGTACATTTTGTCCCATCAACATTTCCTTAACATGCAAATATGTGTCCCTTAACCTTCTTGTTCTCCTATTTTCCAATGTTTTCATAAATAAAAGCCAAGTATTTCCCCTTTACCTTTTCCAATTTCCATAGCCATAAATAAACCAAAAGTGATTTCCACTATAGTTCTTTCTCAACATTCAACTTGGAATTGGTGTCCCATGACCTTAGTATTATTTTTCCATTATTATCCTTTATTGCATGAAAATTTGACCTTGGGTTGTTACATCAACGCTGCTGCTAGGTCCTATGCATGCTCTTCCTAATTATTAGAATATACCAACATATCATCAACAAATACTATCACAAACTTGTCCACATAAGGACATAACACATGTTCATCAAACACATGAAGGTGGCTAGAGAATTGGTAATACCAAAATGAACCATCACAAACTCATAATGTCCATACCTTGTACGTGATGTAGTTTCGTAAATGTCTTCTTATTTGATGCACACCTGATGATGTCCTGATCTCATATCAATCTTTGAGAACATTGTTTCTCCCTTAAACTAATCAAACAAATCATCAATCCACGACAATGAATACTTGTTCTTAATATTCACCTTATTCAACTTCCTATAATCAATGCATAATCTGAGAGTACCATCCTTCTTCTTTACAAATAATATTGGTGCACCAAAAGGCAACACACTTGGCCTTATGTATCCTTTATCAAGAATTTCCTTAATTTTCAATTTCACTTCCACCAACTTTGGAGTGCTCATCTTGTAAGGTGCTTTAGATGCTAGTGCTTCTCTTGATATCAACTCAATAGAAAATTCCACCTTTCTATGAGGAGCTGACTCTAAAATATTTGCAGGAAACACATCCTGAAACTGTTGCAAAACACGATACCTCATCAAGACCTCATCATCCTCAACATCCTTCCTTTTGTAACTAGAAATATTAACTGCAAACAATGCACATCCTTTCATGTAACTGCACTTTTCCTACATAACCATAACTGCTCTCACTGATCTAGGCTTCTTCTTTCCCTAGAAGATTCTTCTTTCTCTATCATTTTCCATGCACTCAATAACCTTATCATAGTAGTCTACCTTGGTCCTATGAATGAACAACCAATCCAAGCCCAAAAACATACTATATGATCCAACAAAAGAACATTTATATGTGCTAATGTAAGCATACCATTCAGCTCAAATGTACAAAATATCACCCAATGATGAGCTCTTTTCTTTGTCCCTGTAGCCAACTACACCAACCAAGATTATGCATGCACTTCTTTATTCAAGCAACACTTATCCACTAGGTTAGGGCTGATATAATTATAATTAGATCTATGATCAATCAAAATGGAAACAACTTGATGATAAAGCTTACCTTCCATCTCGATAATAGATTCTTGATGATCAACTTGTCTGTTATCGATTGTTGCATAAATCTGAGGAATACTCCAACCAACATCATGAATTATTTGTGCCTCCTAAGAAATGTAAATCTTGGGCCTGCCACCCTCACATGATGGACACTCACTCCTGTGATGCTCTCCATGACAAGTACAACTTCTCAAAGGTTTCTTGCCATCACCCTTATTCTACTCCTCAGGCTTAAATCCATGTCCTTTGTCAACTGCATTG
The DNA here is from genome assembly GCA_000404065.3 of Pinus taeda. Classification (NCBI taxonomy): domain Eukaryota; kingdom Viridiplantae; phylum Streptophyta; class Pinopsida; order Pinales; family Pinaceae; genus Pinus; species Pinus taeda. Next base: position 46,947 of record APFE031182036.1, read on the forward strand.
AACTTCTTATATGACACCACATTCTCCTTGTCACCTGCATCCTGAGGTCTTCCTTACTTCTTATCCCACTTTCCTTTAGTCTTCTCATTACCTTTCTAATCTCGCTTAGGCCCAGACTTGCGCTTTGACTGCTCATAACAATGCTTCATCTTCCCAATGGCTTCCTCCAATGGCCGAGGCTCACCATACTCAATCTAATCTTTAAATTCTAAAGAAAATACATTGATGAACATTTGGACCTTTGTCTTGTCATCCTTGAGGTAGGGAACATACCTCAACAAGTCCAGAAACTTGGTCGTGTACTCTTCATTTGTCATGGAACCCATATTCAAATCATAAAAATTATTGGCTTTTCTATCATAGTATATTTCAAACAAGTACTTATTCCTTAAGAGACTTAAATTCATTCCAACTTAGCTCCTCTACCCTAATGCCTCTGACACATCTTCCCACCAGATATATGCCTTTCCCTTGAGATTGAAGATAGTATTTTTGGATTTCATATTCTCTGAAAAATCATGCAATCCAAATAAATTCTTTATCCCAAGTAGCCATGCTTCTGCTTATTTTGGTCTCTTCACATTCCCATAAAAAGTAGGAGGCATGGATTTCTTGAACTCTCATGGAAAATAATGCTTCACACTCCTCCTATAAGGATGCTAGTGGTATTAATGATGATGTCTCTCAGAACCAAAAATAGAATAAAGTCCATGAGTGTTAGCCTGTCTTTGTGGTGTATCCAAAGGTATGCCACCTTTGACTATATCATCCCTATCCATCCTGTATCTTGACCGAGGCCTGCTACCATATGCCCCATTAGTCCTTTCATCATGTCCATGAATGATCCTCAATTGTCCCTACTTCTGAAAATTTGAAAGGCTTTGAAGGATGACTATATTAAATTATATTTACTTTTGTTGAGCTCTGGAAAGCCTTTCCCATGCCTTAATCAACATATTATTGTCTACCTTGCAACATCTAATTTATGCCTTCAAACTTCTAAGTGTATCCTATATATCAGGAGAGTACTCTTCTCCTGGATCCTTAACTGACTTATCCCATTCCATTGAATTCACATCAAGCCTATAAGGGGAGTCATGAAAACTATAGTCCATCATTTTTCTCTTCATATATGTTATTTTATCTCTTGCAAACATGTCATGTTAGATAAACCAAATAGAGACATAATCATAATCATACCTCTATGTATTTCATGGCAGGCTATCTCGTCTACCCAAATCAGTCCAGATTAGCATGATATACATGTATATATATAATGACATCAACATATCAACATATCAACATCATGCATGATAACATAAAACTACAATAATAACCACATGCATAGTAACCATAACCATCACAATGCCTGTTGTTATGCATGCATTTAACCCATCCAGTCCAAGTGTTTAAACCTAGAAGATTTGATACCAATTTGTAACCACCCCTCCCACATTTACCCACTTTAACAAGTTATCTCGGGTAAAAATGAGCTAAGTGTAACTATGATATGACCCGACATCGAAGTTCCAGTTATGGAAGTGGGGCCTACAAAGCGATAACAAATTGACAACCCTCGGAGACTACATATCACTTAGGAGCCTACCAACCACCCCAGGTGATCAATCCATGATTTGGAACTAATTTTCACTAGGTTTACACCCCAACCACACCCTTGACACCTTGTGGATGTGGTTATGGGGCTCCAACTGCACCCATATGTCGAACTACATGTAGTTGTGACCCAAATTCATCAGTTCAGAGCATAGGATGATGAGATCTATGTCACTTTTTTCAGGAAAGCCTCAAGACCACTGCCCGGAACTATCTATAACTCTTTAGAATCATAACAATGCTAGAGAATCAAAAATTGATCAAAATCTTCACCTATATATACCTAATACTAGTTAGAAATTTCATCAAACATATGACAAATAGGTAAGCTACAGGTCATGAATGCATATCTAATCATAAACTTCTGAACTTCATTTGAGAATCACTAAGAAGGATCAATGCCCTCTCAATATAACTACAAAAACACTTGTTATCACAAGCATTCATCAACCATCTAGTAACTTATCAAATCATGAACAAGATCCATAACTAGAGCACATCATAAATCCATGTATATAACCAGCATATAACCAGAATGGAAACTATGACAACTCAGCCATAAGGTCACCATAATAATAACTACAAGTGCTCATAGATCATAATGGGAAAATATTTCATATTAATGTATGAAAATGCCAACCAAGTCAAGGACTTCCACCTACCACTTGACCATAGATTGGGCTAAACAAAATATCTCTTTTATCTAATTACCCTCACCATATTCCAAGCATGAATGTGGGATCATAAGGTTTAAACCAATATAGAACCAACTAGGGCTTCATAGGCCATACCACCTCAACCCTCATGCACAGTGATATCACCTATACAGTCCAAAAATCACTAACATCAACCAGATTGGTCTATATCCAAGTTGTCCCACTACCCACAGGGAACTCGAGCTATTTCAGGGCTCCAGAGAATTTTCCCCAACCCATAGGATCCAAGGACTACTAACTCAACCCATAGTCTCCAAGGAACCCAATTTTTTTCTGGGCTCCAGAGAATTTGTTCCAACCCACAGCAATAGGAAATAGGAGAACCAATCAGAAAACCAAAATGGGGAACCCACTATACCATGGTTATCCAAGAAATGGCAAGGTAAGGTTGAAATCACTGTCAATCTAAGATAATATGCATGCCAATGGTAGCACATAACCAACGAACCACATGCATATACCATGCATCCAATAACTAACAAGGAAATCATAGATGCAACCTATTACTTGCAAAATAATCTCGTTACAGATGCTAACCCAGTTGTCTCCTTATGCTTCCTTGTTCTTCCTTCCTTTCTCTCTCCAAATCCAAGTGAATACTAAAATTCTTCAAGAATGCTCTATGTGTGCAAGAGAATATGAGAGAGAGAATGAAAGGAGAGAGAAAAAATTGAACTAAAAAAAGTTGTAATGACCAAAAGCTGTGAATTATTTTTCTGAAGCCTTTTTATTATTGTTGTCTCTCTTTTCTCCATCTTCTTTCATTTTTCCTATAACTTCCTTTTCTCCTATTTTCCTTTATTTTTTTAATTCAATGTCAAGTATTTACGCTTTGCCTTTGTCAATGTCTTTGCCAATTTACATTGCCATAAATAACAGAAAAATGATGCCCATTATAATGTTTTCCCAACAATCAACTTGGAATATGTGTCCCATGACCTTGGTATTTATTTTATTTACATGGAAACTCAACGAGGGGTTATTAAAATTATCCATAAACATCATCAAAATTTTAGGATCGTGTATATTCTTTCTATCATGAATTCATCTCGGTTCATACTACTTTTCTCCATTTTCTTTTTTCCTTGGGGAAAAATCAAAATTTTCTATTAGTAATGAAAATTACATGCTGTAGATGCCTGAGTGGCATATGCATATGTTGGGCCCATGGCCATCAAAAAATAGATGTGCATAAGACCCTTATACAGTGGACTGTAAATAGTTATGTAATAATATATACAAGATAGCACTATATCATGTACTAAGACAAAAAATATACTACAAAATTAGGGTATGTTGGCCCTTAGGTTGTGTTGATCTATGTATGGTCAATGGTAGTACTAGAAGTGTTCATCTCCTTGTTGTTCGTTTATGATCCAAATACCCCTGGGTTGGACAATAGCCTCCTTCAATAGTTGGTCGAAAGCTTGATTGCGCTCCCTATAAATATGTTGACAAGAAATATATTCAAATTGGGATTTAAAAATCAAAGCTTCATCCAATATATTTCTGAGTGAATGCATATGACAAGTGGATGCATTGTTGAACCAGTTTATGATGATTTTTGAATCCCCAAAAATGTTAAGATGTCTGCAATCATGAACAAGTGAAAAGTGGAGCAGGTGACGAAGAGTAATAAGTTTAGTGAAATTATTTGTGTCAGAACCCAAACCCAATTGAATGTGAAAGATATGGTTTTCAGATTGGTGAAACAATATACCCCCTCCACATCAAAGTAGGTCCATGATATATTATGGTTAATGACTTCAGTGGTCACTGTTCGAACAGGTGAAATATTATCATCATCAGGTATATCGTGTTATGCGGTTAATATGCGAGAAATAGATATAGGCCAGTTTATAGCTTTGTCTCTAAAGATATATCCGTTCCAGTTTAACCATATGGACTAGCATAAAATCAAAGGTATACAATGGTGTTTTTTGTTTGAAATCCCCGATCTCCAATGGTTCCAAGCTTCCATAATGTTGCTCTTGGACCATCATGAATTTATAGAGAGGGATGAAAGAACCTATGACCACAAGTCAATAACCAAGTTACAGTGGAGGAATAGATGGTCATTTGATTCTTCGGCCTGTTTGCATAACACACATCTAGAGGGACCGTGATATGACCTGTGCATAAGCTTGGTACCTGTAGGTGTTTCGTTCTTTTAGATGTTCCACATGAGTAATCTGGTGCAAGGTGGGGCTTTAAGATTTCATATGTATTTCCACTAATCAGTGAGCATAGGTGGCGTAAGAGAGGCTTGAATGATAGGGTAACCTTCTTTGGGCATAGATATTCCATGCCCAGCATGAGCCCAAATGAGTTAATTAGCCCCCTCTTTGATGCGAACATGGGATTCTAACATAGCCTTTATGTATTCATCCCATGCCTGGTGCCACTATGTTGGGATACCTAAATCCCCAGCCATTTTCCATGATTGTGCAAAAAAGGTGGAATTCTCCATATCTGCAATGGCAACAAGCCTGTGTATATCATTTTTCTTGAGGTGTTGAATGAGAACACGTGGGAGCCGATGCATATTTCCACTACCAGTCCATGGATCGATGCCAATCCACACCGATTGACCATCACAAATGTGCTAGACTAAACCATTTCTAATAATAGGTAGATTGTGGAGGAAAACTCTCTAAATAGAAGAAATACCCATTTTACGCCAAGTAGGAAGCTGGATCCAATCCATGATCTGTAATGGCAAGATGTATTTGAAACGCACTACCCTTTTCCATAAACTATTGGATGTGAGTATAAGCCAACCCATTTTTATAGCTAGAGAATGGGCGAAGGCTGGTAGGTCTTTTAATCCCCATCCCCCCCCACTTCTTTGGTAGAATGATTTGGGTCCATCCTACCCATGCAAAAAGGTTTCCCTTCCTTATGTTCGTTCCAAAGGAATCTGCAACATAATTTTTGAATCTGAGCAAGGATTACTTTAGGGATCCATGTTAATGACATCAAATACATTGGTGTTGCCTCCAACACTGATTTGATGAGTACCAATGTCCCTACCTTTGATAGAAATCTATGGTTCTAGTTGAGTAGCCTCTTTTCAATCTTGGCCACCAGCCATGACCAATCTGCAATCTTGTAACCATGAGGTTTAATCTGGAAGCCAATATATTTAAGTCTAGCCTCCAATTGTAAACGTTGAAAGGGGAATTTCTGAGAGGTTATATGCATTTCCTGAATTGAGCAAGTAGAGAAAGTAATAGTGGATTTCATCCTATTGGGCTCCATCGCTGTAGTAGCTGAAAAAAGTAGTATGATATCATGGAAAGCAGTGAAGTCTTGGATACTTCCATTTAGAAAAATAATCACATCATCCACAAAAAGGAGGTGGGTAATAGTATAGTGATCAGTGATCTTTAAACCAAGTATCTGCCCCTCCCTTCTGGCCTGGTGAATGAGTTGGCTGAGCCCTTCCATAACAAGGAGAAATAGGAGAGGGGAAAGAGGGCATCCCTGCCTCAACCCATTCTCTGCATTAAATAAATAGGAGGTAGAGATATTTATGAGAACATTAAAAGAATCAATTGTAATATTGTTTATGGTGCAGGTGATAAATGATAATGGAAAGCCCAAGTGAGTGAGGAGAATTCTAATGTATACCCAGCTAACCCTGTCGAAAGTCTTCGATAAGTCAATCTTGAGGATGATCCCTTTGAGCTTCTTCCTCTTGATGGAGTGGAGGGCCTCTTGAGCAGTGCCAACTACTTTATGTATTTGTTGATTGTGCAAGAAATAAAGTTGCTCGAGAAGAATATGATTAGATAGAATGGGCTTAAGACAGTTGGCGATGATATTAGCAATGATTTTGTAGAGGCACTTGCAGAGAGAGATGGGCCTGAAGTCATCAAATGAGCTGGGCGAATCCACCTTATGAATAACGGAAATAAAATTGGAGTTGATAGCCTCGAACATATGACCCATAAGTCTACATTCCTCCACCACATTGAGTAGATCCTGTCCAATGATATCAAAAAAGGCAATATAGAATTCAATTATCCACCCATCCAACCGAGGGCTCTTATCTTTTTTAAACCATTTAGTAGTGCCCTCTAATTCGCCTATGGAAATAGGTTTGACAAGATCCTCAGATTCTTCTTGATCAACATAACAGGGAATAACCCTACTATGCAAACAATCTCAACTAATGATGCCCTAGGGGGGGGCCTTGAATAGCTTCCGGGAGTGTGAATTCCCTAGGTGGGCTAATTGGAGAAAAGAGGTGGCAAACTATCCATCTTCAATGGGCATTTTCCAAATAACGTTGCTGGCCTTCCATCCTTTGGAAAAATTGTGGAAAATTTTGGTATTATCATCTCTAGCCTTAACCATATGGCCCTACTCCTGAGTTGCTATGTTTCCTCATGGTCTTTTAGAATCTTGGCTCTATGTGACTCTAAGTCAGTGAGGTGAGTTTTTGCATCATATGATATAAACCCTCTGCCATTCTCATCTAGCAGATTCGCCATCTGTTTTTCAATGGTAGAGAGGGATAATTCATCCTGGTCTCTTTTCTCCTTGGCCCATTTAATAGTAAGGCTCTAGATCTCGAGTAAATTTTGACAGAAGCCCTTAGCTATAGATCTCCCCTTGGATGGATGGTGGGTATGCTAGAAATTTGTGACCAACTTGATGTAGTTTGGGTTCAATAACCACGAGGAATTGAATTTGAAGGGAGCCTTAGGCTTAAGAAGATAAAAATCAGACTTGAATTGAAAAAGAAGGAGTTACAGCTCACAGGTGAGTACTGCACCTGGAGACTGCACTAAAACAAAGATAACTCTCTCCGTTCACTCTACTATTCATCAAATGAGTAATTACATCATTAAGTACAATAAGGAAATCAGGAAGTTGCAACCAAACTCCTAAACTCTAGGAACAAATCCTAAACTAAGGAGATACGTTACAACTTATGTAACCATTTCTCCATTAATACAAAATAATATTAATTATTTTCAACTCCCCCCCTGAATGGAGAAAGGATTATCCTGAACTCCTAACATCCCTCTAAACAATTCAAACTTTACACGCCCAAGAGGCTTAGTAAAAATATCAGCCATGTTATCACAAGTTTTACAATATTCAACACATATTTCTTTTGACTGTAGTTTCTCTCGAACAAAATGAAATTGAGTATCGATGTGCTTGGTATTTTTATGAAAGACTGGATTGTATGCAAGCTTGATGGTACTCTGGTTGTCAGTTTTGATAATAGTTGATTCTTTCTGCTCTTCTCTTGCATCGTTGAGAAGTCTTCTCAACCAAATAGCTTCACATGTGGCTGCACACAATGCTTGGTACTCAGCTTCACATGAAGATAGAGCTACAGTGCTCTGCCTTTTGCTGCTTCGTGCTATGACCCCGAATCCAATGCTAAATGCGTAACCTGTGATAGATCTTCGATCATCCAAGTTACCTACCCAATCGGAATCTGAAAAGCCTGCTAGAATAACATCAAAAGTGTCAGTGTACAAAATGCCATAATTACTAGTACCACTAAGATACCTCATCACACCTTTTGCTGTGACCCAGTGACTTTCAAGTGGTTTTGACATGAACTGGCTCAACACACTAACTGAATATGCCAAATCTGGTCTAATTGTAGTAATATATATCAAACTACCAACTAGTTATTTGTACATAGTGGAATCCACCTCTTTAGTACCATCGTCACTGCTCAACTTTAAATTATGTTGTAATGGTGTTGTTGTTGATCCGCACTGCTCCATTCTGAACCTTTCCAGCAAGCTTATGGCATACTTCCCTTGAGTAAGAAAAGTTTGTCTAGAATCTTTCCATACCTCCAATCCCAAGCAATAATGAAGGTTTCTGATATCTTTCATCTCAAACACTTGTGACATTTGCTGTTTGATTTCTTTGATCAAATTGTTAGCATTCCCTGTTATGATCATATCATCTAAATACAAAGAAATCAAAATAATTTCCCTCTATTTATTAAACTTGGTAGACAAATTTGGATCATTCAAGCTCATATGAAAGCCATGTTGTACAAAAAATGAATCATTTTTCTCATACCACGACCTGGGTGCCTTTTTCAATTTACACACAAGATGTTCTTGTCCCTTTTTCACAAAACCTTCAGGCTGTACTAAATAAATTTCTTCTTTCAAGTCACCATTCAAAAGTGCAGATTTACCATCTAGCTGGTGTAGTTGCCATTTGTGTTTTGTTGCTAAGGAAATTAGCATTCTAATGGTGTTTAGTTTGGCTACAGGAGCAAAGGTGTCATCGAAATCTATTCCCTCTTGCTGTGAGTAAGCCTTTGCTACTAGTCTAGCTTTAAGTTTCTCTATACTCACATCTGCATTTATTTTTGGTTTATACAGCCATTTACATCCAATGGGGGTTTTACCTTCAGGCAATTCAACCAAATCCCAAGTATGGTTTGTATTTATTGATTTTATTTCATCATACATTGCAGCCCTCCATGCATCAGATTTACTTGCTTCCTCATAATTTGCAGGTTCTACAATGTCTACAATCTTTGACATTAATGCATAATCTTTCAATCTAGAAGATAATCGAGTCTTCATACCTGATCTCCTTGGTAGGGGACTTACCTCAACTCTATCTATTTCAGCCTTTTCTAGGCTTGCATCATCATTGATTACATTATATGTTACTTCTTCTTCTTGTTTCTGCTCTTACTCTTCATCTTCCTCACTTTTTTCTTCCAATAGCAATGGAATGTGGCAATCACTATTAGAGTCATCCTTTTCTTCTTGAACCTGTTCATGAAATATAACATCTATTCTTGCAAAAACCTTGTGAGTCCCAGAATTATATAACTTATATGCCTTGAACTCAGTGCCATATCCAACAAATATACATTTTAGGGCTTTGGGATCTAACTTCTTCCTATCTTCCTTAGGTATATGAGCATAAGCTTTTGACCCAAATATTCTTAAGTGACTCACTGTTGTTTTGAATCCAAACAATGCTTCAAAAGGGGTTTTCAAGCCTAAACATCTAGTAGGACTCCTATTCTTTAAATACACAGCAGTGTTAATAGCTTCTGCCCAAATACCATTTGACAGACCCTTACCTTGAAGCATGCTCCTTGCGCACTCCACAAGAGTTATGTTCTTCCGTTCTGCCACTCCATTCTACTGTGGAGTGTGGGGCACTGTAAACTGTTGCACAATCCCAAGATGCTTGCAGAAATTCACGACCTCTCCCAACCTGTATTCTCCCCCTTGATCTGAGCAGAGAGTTTTTGTCCTTTTTCCTATTTGGTTTTCTACCATGGATTTAAACTCTTTAAAATACTGAAAGGCTTGACTCTTTTTACTCAAAAGGTATATCCATGAAAATCTAGTGAAATCATCTGTAAATAAAAGAAAGTAATATGCTCCTCCTAATGACCTAGTTTGCATAGGTCCGCAGATGTCTGCATGCACTAGTTCTAAAATATCTCTTTCCTTTCTATTGACATGTAAAGGGAAATCTTCTCTATGCATTTTCCCTAATGCACATCCATCACAATCCAACTTAACATTATGGAGAACAGGGAGTCCATCAACCATACCTTTTCTCTGAAGTAAGATGATGTCTTGCAAATTAAGATGGTTGAATCTCTGATGCCAAAGATCTTTAGGTGTTAATCCAGCTACAACCATTACTTGTTGTGGCATACTTTTCACAACTAGTCCGTACAGGTTCCCCATGCGCACTCCTGTTGCAACTGTTTCCATCTGGCTATCCCTAATGACACAGTTAGTATTAAAGAATTGAACTTGCATGTCTTGATCAGTAATCATTGAGACAGAGACCAAATTTTTCTTAATTCCTGGAACATACAATACATTTTTAAGATGTCTAATGTCACCACTAGGTAAGTTTACAGGAATGTCACCATATCCTTTGATCTCATATCCACTGTCATCTCCTAAATAGATTTTCGACCCACATGAAGTTTCTTCAAGAAATTCAAACCATTCCTTCTTACCAGTCATATGTGAGGATGTGCCAAAGTCGACATACCATATGTCGTCCTCATCTCCCTTTAAAGTTGAAAGAGTATAATCGACTATAAATATTCGAAGTTTGTGGCTATGTTCTTCTTCTTCCTCAACAAAGTAACTCTTATGTTTTCTCTTTTTGTTTCTTCCTTCGTCCGTCTGCCTCTTATAACAATCTTTAATCTGATGACCAGGTTTTCCACAGTAAAAACATTTTTTGCTGGGAAAATTATTAGCAGACATACCTTTAAATGGTCTCTTTTGAAATGTGTTGGCACCTTTTTGCTGTTGCTGCTGTGGTTGTTGATGCTGCTTCCCTCTATATTGTCTCCTTTTTTCCATCAGACCAAGGACATTGCTCTTTGATTTCAAATTTTGTCGTCTCTCTTCTTCCTGTAGCAGAATCCCTTTCAGCTCTTCAAATGCAGGGGCTTTCTCCCTTGCTAACAACCCTGAGATGAAAACCTAGTATTCATCAGTCATTCCATTTAATGTGATCGTGACCAGATCTAAATAAGAAACTTTCTCTCCAATATCTCCCAATCTATCCTTCAGGTCTTTAACTCTAGCAATGAATCTAGCAATGAACTCATTCTCCTCCATCTTCAATGCAAACGACTTGCCTTTGAGTGACAAGACACGGTTTGTATTCTGCGTCTGGTATAGGTTTTTGAGCATCGTCCAAATGTCAATGGCCGATTTACAGTCTCTAATATGTGGGATAACATTGTCCTCGATGGACATCTTCAATATGACCTTCGCTTTTGTCTCCCTTTTATCCCAATCTTGCTCTTGTGTAGCTGATCCTGGTCTCAGCTCATTTCCTATAACAATCGACCACACATTTGTGCCTTCAAGTAAAGTCTGCATCTTGAATTTCCAGTTGGTAAAATTTGATCCATCGAGTTTGCCAGACTCGTGGAGGTACGATTCTCTACTGTTATTCATATTGGACTGATAAAATTTCTGATCCTTTGAAGAATAAGTCTATCCAACTGAACACTTTCAGGTCACAAAAAAAACACCATATACTAGATTTGAACCTCTATTTTGCTGAAAAAAATTTGTACCTTCAATGAGCCACCACCAGGCAAGTCCGATCTATTGCCACCAAATAGATCAGGAACTCCAATGTGCCACCACCGGGAAAGTCCGATCTACTGCCACCAAATAGATCAGGAACTCCAATGCGCCACCACCGGGAAAGTCCGATCTTCTGCCACCGAACAGATCAGGAATTCCAATGCGCCATCACCGAGCAAATCTGATATGCCGCCACCGAGCAGATCTGAAGCTTCAAAGTACCACCACCAGGCAAGGCCGATCTACAAAAAAAATGAAAAATTTGCAAATTTTCCAAAGAGAAAGAGGCTGGAGCTTCTCGACAGCAAAAGACCCACGCCGAAAACAAAATCGATGCGAGGCACGAAATTGGCGCGCTTAATAGCAATTTTGATGGAAAACCGCGCCATTAGCGATTTCTGGCGCGACTATCCCTCTCAAAACCGCGCCAAGTGGCGAGTGTTCCTTAAAAATTTGCGCCAACCCTTTCTTGCACTCAGAGATGATCAGTCATCTGAGACCTGTGCTATAGGTGTTACTACAGTCCACCTAATCCTACAAATATTTTTTATACTCCACCACCACTACAGTTATGTACAAGGATGCATCCCTAAAGAGACAAAAATTTAGGTTGTCCCTACTCTGTGCTCTGATACCAAGATAAAAATCAGACTTGAATTGAAAAAGAAGGAGTTACAGCTCATAGGTGAGTACTACACCTGGAGACTGCACTCAAACAAAGAGAACTCTCTTCGTTCACTCTACTATTCATCAACTGAGTAATTACATCATTAAGTACAATAAGGAAATCAGGAAGTTGCAGCCAAACTCCTAAACTCTAGGAACAAATCCTAAACTAAGGAGATACGTTACAACTTATGTAACCATTTCTCCATTAATACAAAATAATATTAATTATTTTCAACTTAAGAACGGGGCTAGAGAGCTCAAGGAAGATAGGAGAGTGTTAAGAGATTCCACCAATTCCAAGCCATTGACGATAATTAGGAAGAGCCAGAATCAAATTTTCCTTTATGAGAGAGTGATCCAATCGCCTGGCTAATGCGGCATCTCCAGTTCTTCGATTACGCCAAGTAGGCATCAGTTTATGCATGGGGATATCAATCAATTGGTGTTGCTCCATTAGGTGAGCCATGGTTTCCGAAAGTGGACCAATCTGGGCATTACTACCCCATGATTCCCCATATCCAATAGAGAAATTCAAATCCCATCCTACGATAATATTGTTAGAATTTACAAGGGACAAGTTGAGCAGATGAGTCCAAAAATCAGGCCAATTGAGATAGGTGGCGTAAATATTTAATATTCTTATCTCCATCCCTAGTTCAAAGGATAAAATTTCCATTCCAATAAACCCAGCTCCTCCACCCTAGGTGGAGATAATCTTAATGGTGCGTAGATTGATACCTCAGGCAATACCTCCAGATCTTCCGATGGCATCATGAGCATGGAAAGTGCAGCCTGGCATTAGGGAATGAAGAAAGGTGATGATCAAGTCACCATTAGCCAAGGTTTCTTGAAGATAAATGATATCGATGGTCTCAGATTCCAACAACCTTCTGAGGGGATATTTTTTGGCAGGGCTTGCCAGGCCCCTACAATTGAAAGATAACTATTTCATGATAGAAACCGATTGAGGGTATTCGATGCCCTAAGAACCCCGTCGAGTGTGGATTTCCAGCCCAAAGCCACATCCACCTCAGCCTGGATGATTTCCTTGGAGATGAAGGAATGTCTACCTCTGGTGAACTTGGAGGATTTAGGAGGGGAAATCAGCCCAATCCTAGATAGATTGGGTGGAAGGGATGCCCTAAACCAGATATTGTATGAGTGTGAATTCCCAGAGGAAGTAGGAATCTTCAGGGGTGGGTCGGAGATCAGATCAGGTATGGAAGGTGGAGTGGTGGATACATACGGAGGGTTCAAGTCCAGAGGGCATGAAAGCGAGGACAATGAGATGTCAAGAATGGATGCAAATGCAACATGATGATGCATAATAGAAACTATAGAATTGATAGGGGATGCAAAGATTAGGAGAGAAGAAGTACTTGATGACCAAGCAGTTGCAGCTGTAGCCTCAGATCTTATCATAGGAGGTGAAGGAGGCCTAGAAGCAATTGAAACAGGGATCTGAGAATCTTCACAAACAATGTGACATGGCCCTTGAGATCATGAAGTCGGCTCTTCTGGAGTAGATGGTTCTCCCGTGGTCGCTGCTTCAGGATCTTTGGTAGGGGAGACAGAAAATTTAACCAATGGGAATTCCTTGAATAGATGCCCCACTTTATGACACCTCTGGTAGTAGAAGGGCACGTCTTCATAGTCTAGGAGCTGAATTCGTGTGAATCTTCGTGAGTACAGAGTAATCTGTTCCTCTAATCCTTCTCTGATATCCAAATAAACCAATATTCGAGCCATGGACTTGTTTCTGGTTGATTCATAAGACTTCTCAAAATATATATATGTTCCAAGAGCATTACCGATGTGTGTAAAAACATCCTCAAACCAAAAATGTAGGGGAAGGCCCAATAACCTGACCCAAACTAGTCCATCTCCCAACTGTTTGTGCTCAGGGTCGAATAAAGGGCTCTAGTACTTTAGCAAGATGGGAGCCATCTCAATTTTCCAGTGTCATGACAGGACCCATGTTTTCTATTCCTCTCTTAGAAAACTTAGAGAAAACCACCCTCGAGCCAAAGTGGTTACAGTTGGGAGTTTCATAAGGATATGGCCCCAAATTTCCATGACCCATTGTCGTAATCTGCAAGTAGTGTAGGCATGTTCTTGAACCCTACCAACCAGCACCAAGTTATTGTCTCCACCACCTCCCCCATGTGCACACCCACCCTGAAGTTGAGCTCCAATTGCTTGTGAGTGACCTTGACACACTTTTGTTTCTTATCTTTTCCGTTCCATAGAGTAGTGGGATGTTCCTTCAGAGGGTCTTGTAAGCTCGATGCATGCTGCTTAGATAGAGGAGTGTCGGAGCGAGGGTTAACAACAGGAGTATCAAAACACCCAGATGGGGATGAAGAGAGGCTAGGAGTAGCCAAGGAATTAGGCGGGGAGTGCAAAGTGGCCACATGTGGAGGGGAGGCAAAAACAGAGGTCTATTCGGCTGCAGGAGAGTTTATGGAAGGGGGAGTCAGATGGGGGGTGTCCAAAGGCATGAGTCAAAGGTAGGGGATGGAGGTATGCAGGAAACGAGATAGTTTAGGGTTTTCAGCGAGAGGGGAGGGTAGTCGAGACTCGGTGTCCCAATGGAGAAGTCAATGGATGAAATGGGGTGTGAGGAAGGTCCCGACTCAAAGCGACAATGAGATTAATCCTGCAAAGTTGGAGATATCGTGTTGAGAGGTCCATTATATGTCCACATTGGCATAGACTTAGGGCTTGTCTAGATGGACCCTTCGGGGTTTGGATCCTCTGAATAGTCAACCATCTTGACATCCATTATCAACATTATGTAGACAACAACAATGATAGCGGGAGAAAGTAGGGTAGTAGGATTACAGCACAGGAGATAATGGTTGGGTTTTCAACTGTAGCGGTGATACAGGCGCAATGAAGGGTGAGCGCAGCAAAGGTGATTGCAGCGAAAAAGATGAGCGAAGCCCTAACTCTTCTCAGTCAGGTTTTCAGAGCTGTGTGACTACACCATCGCCATCATTCCACTACTTTTCTCCATTTTCATCAACATAAAGTTTTAAATTATCACATAGATCCCATACTGCCTTATAGCATCATACCAATTTTCCTGCTTTCTTTTAGAGGAATATTTCTCATTGTAGGTGATGTGATGCTCAAGACAATTTTCAAGTTCTTAATAGTAAATCATAAGATAAGATAGAAATATATTTTATGTACCCTTTAAGAAAGGATGATCATCAACATTTAGTCTAACCTAGATATTTTTCTAATGCCAACCACATCAATTCATTTCATGTACACATATATTATAATATTCTTTGTATAACTATCTTTTCTAGGATCATCCTAGTTAATTATGTCCATGTTAGGAGAATTTTCTAACCATACAAATCCATGCACATGTGGATATCCCTATGTTTTAACACATAGTACCACTAATAATATGTAGCTTGATGAAAACAACAAAAACATTCATCTCAAAAAAATCTATTCCTTAAGTGCATATAATGTGCTACAATATAAAGATTATTAATTACATTTTAAAGTGTATATTCCCCTTCTTCCCTTAGATCGATAAGACCTATATGAGGAACTATTCTATACAAACCTAACAATTTCATATTTGTTGCACCTAATGTGCAGAATATTGTTAAACAACCAATCTCCTAAATCAAGTTAGATAAGTTGACATTAAACCTATATTGATATGCATGTGTACCTAGTATAGCTCCAAATTACATTAATATTTCTAGAAGACATGAGTTTGAAAGATTTGTAAATGTTATTGTAAAATTCCATTGTTCTGGGTAGATATGTCATATTATTTTTTACAAAAACTATAAAGGAATCCTAAGAATGATGTCTCAATATTATATTAAGTAAAAAGTATATAAAGTGAGGGTTCATTCAAGACCTTTTATTTCAATATTTGAGAAGATGTTTTGCATACTCTTGAATATGGAAATTTCTCCCTCGTGGTTACAACCAATCTGCTTCACCTCTTGGAAAAAAATGTTATAAATTATGTTATGAAACCATATCAAGAAAAAGATAGAAAAGATAGATCAATGCCTTAAAATTCAGCCTCTTCGAGGGGGCAACCTCCTTTACATTACATAAATGAACAATTCTTGGATGATTCAAATGACAAAACCTCCTTTCTATATATAGGAGACTAAGGAGTCATAATATAACCCAGCCGACCTAAAAATAATAATATAAAGCCAAAAAATAACAATAGAGGGATTCTATGGGGCACAGTAATAACAATATGGGGACAATAGGGGCACAACAATATTAATAAGGGGTAAACCTAAAATAGTAATGGGGTAATCACTAGTATTATAGGGACCCAGCATGCCCCTCTCCTTCAAAAAAGTGTTGTCCTAAATGCTTGAGTAGTTCTGGATGCTTCTGTATAAAATTCTCATCCTCCCATGTGAAATCTTCAACAAATAAGTTCTTCCACTTGACAAGATACTCTGAAACTGATCAATTTTGTAGCTGTCGAGTTCTTGTTTCTATGACTACTTCTGGTTCCAATATAATTTTCCCTTCCTCGTCAAGTTCTGGCAATATTGTTTGAACTGGGAGCTTATTGCTTATAACCTTCTTTAAACATGAAACATGGAAAACTGGGTGCAATAGAGAAGTTGCAGGAAGCTCCAATTTGTATGCCATAGTACCAATCTTTTGCAACACCTTGTACAAACCATAATACTTTGGTGATAATTTATTATCCTTCTTAGCTTGCTTGAGGGACATTTTCTTATATGGTTGTA